>SKCR01035821.1:0-70445 GCA_019454045.1 Zanthoxylum bungeanum
CAATTTCATTCATGTGGGGGATTGTTGGAAAAATGCTTATTTATAAGCATTTTGAGGCTCAATTTTAAGCATGGCCCACTTCGTGTTAGTGGTTGTTATTGAATAATTCGGATACTCCTCCGTGAGTACTTCGAAATGGTATATTCATATGCTTAAAATGGTGCTTGGGTGAATGAGAAATTGTTGCTCAAAGTTCACAATTTTCAAGCCTTTTGTAATTCCATAACAGCTAATTTAATTAGCTTGGTGGTTACAAAGTTTAATCTCCATTAGTGCTAATTTAATAGCTTAAGTTGGTTACAACAATGTGTAACATCTCCCATTATGAAATTTAATTGGCTAGTTAATTTCTATTAATTGAGATGTGTTTTTCTTTTCCTATATAAACAACATCAGTTCTTGTTTTCAAGATCAGAGAATGAAATAGAAAATAGAGAAAGACATAGCACACACACGAAAGATCATTTCTTGTTTTGTTAAAAGGAGAGTTCAAACACTTTGTGGTTCGTTGGATACGAGTCTGGTGGTGCCCTTTCTCGTACGTTTCCGTTGTATCCTGGGAAACAATCGTCTCACGTTCTACTGCACCTACGGTAGGGGACGAATTTGTTTTAAGGATATTGTTGTTTTACAACAAGCCTCGGGAAAGTTCAGCATCTGCCAACAGCCTCTGCCTCAGCATCAGCATCTGCCAACAGCCTCTGCCTCAGCATCAGCATCTGCCAACAGCCTCTGCCTCAGCTTCAGCTTCAGCCTCAGCTTCATCTTCTGCCTCTGCCTGCCATCAGCATCTGTCTACAGCCTCTGCCTCAACTTCAGCTTCTGCCTCTGCCTGACTCAGCATCTGCCAACAGCCTCTGCCTCAGCATCAGCATCTGCCAACAGCCTCTGCCTCAGCTTCATCTTCTGCCTCTGCTTTCAGCCTCAGCCTCTGCCTTCAGCCTCTGCCATCTGCCTCTGCCTCTGCTCATCAGTCTCTGCCTCCGCTTTCAGGGTCTGCCGTTAGGGTCTGCTCCGAGGATAATAATTATAATTGTAATTTTGTCATATTCGGATTTCCCAATTACCGTGTAATAATTGTAATAATTGTTATCTACAATTTGTATATATTATAAATAAAAATTTTATGGAAAATTTATTAAAAAGTATTTTTTAAATTTATGATAAATACTTCATGAGTTTTTTAATTAGTCCTAATATTTTAAAGTTCTTCAAAATTAGCCAAAACATTAATCCAAGTTGATTTTAATCATATTTTACCCAATTTTAGTATAACATTATTTTTTTTTAAATATAATTTTTTAAAGTAATTAGTGAAAATTCACTGTTCATAATTTTTTCAATGGTTGGACATTTTTATAAAGACAATCACATTTTTTTTAAAAGCAATCACATTTTTTTGTAAGTACAATCATAATTTTTTAAGGATGGTAACTTTTTTTGTAAGGACATTCATTTTTTATAAAGACAGTCACATTTTTATAAAAACAATCACATTCTTTTATAAAGACATTCATATTTTATAAGGATATATATATTTTTTTTATAAGGAAACTCATATTTATTTTAAAGCTTATAATTTGTAAATTAATGATATAAAAAAAATTTCCTTGAAACAGATATTTATATTTGAAATTTGAATTTGGAAAAAAAAAACTCTTATTTTTTTCTTCTCTCATGAATCACTTTTTTTAGTAACATTATTTTCATATGTATATGTAACGACCGGTAGTTTTTACTATTGTGTATAGTGGTACTGTTACGTATTGGACGAAGGCACATAAATAAATTATGACGAGACTCAAATATACTCATGGAATGACTTTGAGGACAATCGGTTAATCCTTCAAAGTCCCGGGGTGAGACTATACAGAGTTCCCTTGGACAGCCCGTGGTATTCGGGGCGTAACTTTTTCATACGAACTCCAAATTCTATAAATTTTATATCGTCGGAAAGCTGAGATCAAGACCTATAACTTTCGCGTTGAATATTTTACCTAATTCGGACCAGAAACTGGCCAAAAACATAAGTTAAATTTGGATGAATAGTGATTTCATGGTCAAATAGAGAAATCTCAAACTTTCTACACTTTTCTCCATATTTCCAAATATCAAATGACCCCACTATATAAAGGGTTCACTATTCACTAATTCACAAAGAATTAAAAATAAAAATGAAAAGAAAAGAAGAAGAAGAAGCCGAGAGAAAGAAGAAGAATGAGAAGAGAAAGAAGAAGAAGAAAAGAAAGAAAGAAAAAAAATAAAATAAATAAGAGAGCTTAGCAAATATGGAGGGCTTAAAGAATGAAGGAAAACAAGGAAAAAGAGGTGAGAAACCCACTTGACCCATTTTCTTATTTTTGGAGTTTTTAAGTTTTGATGATTAGAGTAGGTTAATTTGGCTTGGATATGATGGTGAATGAATGATTATTGTGTTAAAAATGGTGATTGGGGTAAAATCCCAAACTTACTTTTGGAGTAAGAATTAAGTGAAGATTAGTGGATTGAATATTAGTTGGTGGTAATGGTGTTTTGAGTATTTATTTAAGTTTAATAACATGGTTTATGTGATAAGAATTGATATGGAAGCATTGAGGATGTTTTTGGCTAGAAAAACCAACGAAGAACCAGTACAGAACCTGGAAAATCAGGTTCGCATCGCGATGCAAAAAGGAACCTGCGTTGCGACGCGTGATGGAAAACTGAGATTTATTTCCGCGATGTACGCGTCGTGACGCGCAACACCTTGCGTCACGACGCGCGGTCAAAATTTTCCTAAAAAATGATTTAAACCATCCCAGTTCTACCCTAATGTGTTAGAGACCACCCTTAGGGTCTCGTATCAGTTTGAGAATACACGATACACTGTGATATAAGAATAATATGTTTTGAAATATTAAGTAAGTGTTTGAGTGGGAAAATTTAGGCTAATTTGGAATATTTTTCCCAGCCCATTTTCTAACCAAGTTGTCGATTTTAGGGTCATCGCAAGAACCAGAAAGTTTCCTCAGCTAGCGAATGTGAGCCAGATTCCAAAACAGTGAGTGGACACACTTTTCTCTAAGTTGTTTCTTTTTATAACACTTTTCAGTATCAGACTTACTTTTTTCTGCAATTAGGGCGTTAGCCAAGTTTGTTTTTATATCATATATGATTTAGCATGTTTTGAGAAATGTTATAGAAAATAAATATTTTCGGTTTGAGCTTTATATTTTTCGGGGCATGAGGGAAAAACTCACCCCAATATGTAACTTGATACAGTTGGAATTGACAAATATAGAGACATGTGCACATGTAGAGGACTGAGGGGACGACAATATGTAACGCCCTCAGATCCTAGAACAGGGTTAGGGGATGGTGATACGTAACGCCCCTAGACCCTAGTTTCAGAGCTTGGGTGGTAGCATAGATCCGCACCCCCAGTTCTAGTTTGTGGCTTGGGGGACGGCGATACGTAACTGTTAGGGTTGGTGCTCTGAACGCCAATCCGGATTGTATTTGTGTCCGATTCAGGAATACGAGCAATATATTTTTCCATAATATTACTAATTTAAATGGTAGCACCTATTGTCTTTTATATACGTATTCGATTTAATTTCGATTAGATTGAAACTAAATCCGATTTAGTGATATGTATATATATTAGACAAAGACCCCAGGATTTACAACGTAGTGCACAGTTACAACATAGTTTGTAATTGACATTGGGAAGTGTCACTATAAGTTGTTTATCCTCAAATTGAGTTCCTGGTCAAGATTTACTGACACGGGTCGGTTAGTAAAATCAGCTGAGACCAGTACATGTTGTATATCAGAATAGTTCTGATGGTTTATCCCAATGAACCATGAGTCTTGGGAGACTCGTATAGACGTGTAGGTGTTTATTTGATAAACACTGAACGACTCACCGAAGATTTCTTAATAGATGGTACACCAACGTCATTAGGAATCTTCTCGGGTTGAGTAGCATAGTGATTATTTGACTTGAGATACCACTGTGGATATATGAGTTATCATCCACACTTAGATGGTAGTCACGTCACCGATCTATTTAGATCAGACCTCCGCCTGTTCGTTGGGTGTGGACTCATGCTCTTGATATCCTGTGAGTATCAAGATAGGATCCGTCAGTCCTGTGTACAGGGCATAGGTAGTCCATTTTATGATTAGCAATCTGTTAAATCCATGGGCCTGTGGTACGCTGTAGAAATTATTTCTAAGTGTTATTTTTAAGGGATTAATAATAGAATCGTCGACGTGATTATTTCTATAGAGATTTGACGTTTTCATCTATATCTCTGGAATAATCAGGATACCTGTGATGGAGGGATTATACGTATGCAGTGACATCGACCTGTATGGTTCAGTGAGTTTATCTGTGTTCGTCATAATTTACGGATGGGTGAATTATGGACACGAAATTTGATTTCGTGACGGATATGCCTGAACCTAGAGAGTCTCACTAACGAGATATACTCGTAGAGCACTAGGGCAACACTTATGAATAATATTGATTATTTATAACTCGTTTAATGGTTAAACGAAAAATACATGCTATCGGGACTTTATCGTCATTTCCGAATTAATGTGTTTTTGTATTTAATATTTGATATTATAAATACACATTAATTAAATATCAAATTGTGATATTTAACATATATCATTAATATATGTATTTGAGATATTTAGTGTAAATATAATACATATATTTGAGATATTTATATTTATTATTTAATTATTTAATTGTTAAATAATTAATTAATTAATATTAGAAATATCTTTTAATGATTTATGCTTTATTAAAGTTGGAAATGGCATGAAATAATTGGAACACATTTTGTTAACTTTATTAAAGTTAAAATGTTACTTTAATTAAGCCATAATGTGTGCCAATTGTTTTTGAACAAAATGAAATAAATTGTTATTAATTTTTGTTTGAAAAAATCGGTAATTACAAAATAATAAAGCAAAATTTGTTTGTTTTTGTTTTGTGATTCCAGGGGCTATTTACACGCCCAAAATACAGCAAACAACACTTAGACATTTTTCCAACAAAAAAATTACAAAGTGAAAAGAGAGAGCATTGAAGGAAAACCAAAGAAAACTTAAGCTTTTTTTTGGAAAAATTTTGTAAGTATTTTTGATTTCCTTCAAGATAGAAATTGTTTCTATTTATCTTATCTTCAATTGTATTGCTAAGATTAATGTCTATACTCTTTAGTTTGTAATTAAATTTGTTGGAAGCTTGTTGGATGTGATTAGTATGTATAATTAATTTATAAAACGTATTATTGTAATTAAGCTAAATAGATTAATTAGAAATTAAAGTTGTCATTGTAGAGTTGCTTAGCAATACATAATTAACCTAGAATTGTTCTTGGGTAATTTCATAATGGTGAGACTTGATTGGTGTGGTAATTGATGGATTAAAGTGTTGAATTGATTCAACTTAATGTAAATTATGTAATTAGACTAATTTATGAAATTAAGGTTCTAAACCTATTCCAATTTTGGGGATTTTAATATATATGATATAATTTGATGTATATTTGATGCATGTCAAATTTTGATTGATTGGATTGATCTTGATGTGTTTTGAACAAATTGGACCAAATTGTAATTATTTAAAATTCTGGGCAGTTTTTGTAATTTCTGGAAAATCTAGACTGTTTTCGTAAATTCTGAAAAGTTTCTGGAATTTGTTGTAAATTCATGTATTTGACATGTATAAATTATTTTGGGTTGATTTGGAATCAATTAAATATGTATTTAAATATTTAAAGACCAAAATAATTAATTTGCAAAACTTTGGGGTCATTTGGTAATTATAAGAAATCTGATTTCTTGGGTTGAAATTTCAGAATTTAAAATTGGTTAATTAAATAAATATATTTATTTAATTGTTCTAAGAAAAAAATTTGAAATCGGAAAAATCAGTTTTTCGCATTCCGTTGCGCCAACCCGTAATTCCTTATAAAACCCCAACAAAATGGTATCAGAGCGAGTCTGATTCTGGATGCTCGATAAATGGTTAAGCCTTTAAAATTCAACATTTACTTTCTTGACTTTGAGCATGCATGTAATTATTTAATTTGATTAAATAAAGTAATCGCATCTTTAGCGGAAAATCCCTGTTTAAATAAGGTTTTAAGAAAGTGACTAGTATTATGAATACTTATTTCTTCGTCCGCCTTTTCAATACAGATGTAAATGTTTTCCTGATGCTATGGCTGTAATGTGCCAAAACTGTGCAGTTATGGTTGAAGGTAGTTCATTTGCGCTGGTAGAACTTATATGATAAGAGACAAATTCAAGTGAAAATGTAAATCCTGAACATGCCAAAGTTGTCAGGACTACACCGGCAGTTTGAGTTTGTCATTGACAAGTTTAACCTTGATACGCCTCCTTGTGAACGTGCCAAAGATGTCATAACGAGAAACGATCAGGACCAAACCCAGGAGTCACATTGAGTGTGATTGACAATGAGTTGTTTACCTAATGAATATACGTAGGCGAGAACGTGTCAAAGCTGTGAGTCGAAATATATTCATGGGGTCCTCTTCCCACTATGGAATTCAATTTAATTATTGAATTTCCATTTCTGTTAGGGGATTACGGTTTTACGTAAAGTAGTGGGAGGCACTGCTACTTTAAAAAATCCTTAACTAATACAGTGTGTAATATTATGTAAATTGTCGCTTATGTTGTTCCTTATTCTATTGTTTGATAGAATTAAACTTATATTCACTGCATGCATATTTTAGATATGTTTTATGACTTCAATTATGGTTGCAGAATTCTAGAATAGGTTCTAGATTAGAATAGTGTAGGCACTGTATTTGCATATAAGTCCCGATGATGAGTCTCGTATGGAGACACTACCTCTTTAGTTGTGAAAGCCGCGGGAAACGGACGTTGGGAGGGTAAAGTTGGAAATTGGAATTTTTGTTGGATTTAATTCAGTTGTTTGGCTTCGATTGCTTGTTGGACCTCTATTTTAAAACACACCAAGCCCAATCCAAAATAATTAAAATATTTAAAATACATGTCACAAATTAAATTAAAACCAATTAAATTAAACTTAAATTAAATCACATTCACAAATTAAATTAAAACCAATTAAATTAAATTAAATTAAATCACATTCACAAATTAAATTAAAACCAATTAAATTAAACTTAAATTAAATTAAATTAAATCACATTCACAAATTAAATTAAAACGCATGCCTAAATTAAATAAATCAAATCAAATCACTTTCCTAAACTAAACAAATCCCCTTCCTAAACTAAACAAATCACTTTCCTAAACTAACTAATTAAATCTTCCCCATGCCACACAATCTCCAATTCCTACCCAAACAAGGATAAACACAACCAGTGGCGGAGCCACTTAGGGTCTAGTGGGGGCAGTTGCCCCCACTGGACCCACAAGTTTTTTTTTTTTGTTTTTGTTTTTTTTTTTTTTAAATTTATATATGAATATATATTAATATTATAAAATATAATAATTAAACAACATTCATAAATACATTATTTTTTTTAATTTTTTGAGTTGTATTTTTTAATATAATATATAGGCCCAAGCACAAATTAATTAAAAAAATTCCAATACACTTTTGTATCAATCTTATTTCTTAAACATATCTAAAATAATTATATTTAATTTATATGTGTATAGATATTTGATTATTCTTCATTTTAAATCCAATCATTTATGTGTTTTTCCATTTGCAAAAGAATAGGGATTTCATTACATTTAAATAAAAATAAAAATAAAAATAAAAATAACTATGTTTATACTTAAGTTTGATTATTGATCTTCTAATTTATTGATATATGTAGTGATTCTTTTACTAAATCACGTCGTGTATAGGTTGTTATGTATAAAATATTCACATATTAATATAAATATAATTATTTTGTATATTTATTTTTTATTTTTAGTTGTTCAAAGCAAAAATGTTGCGTTTTAGTACTAGGATTTTAATAATTTAATTAAAAAAGTGATTAAATCTATAATAAATTAGCGGAAATTTAGTATATAATATACTACATTAACTTAAAATACATAATTTAAAAATAAATTCTTACTTAAATTTTTAGGGTAAATTGATATTTTTTAGAAATTATGGATAAAAATATAGTTTTGAAAATTTTGGGTTAATTTATAAGTTTAGAAACTAATGACTATTTCATAATTTTCAAAAGTATAAGGATCATCTTGTAATTTCAAAAAATATGTATGAATTAATTATATATTATTTTGGTTATAGAAAAATTTTGCCCCCACTAACTACATTTTCTGGATACGCCACTGAACACAACCCTCTCCTATAAAAAGAACCACAAACCCAACCTTAGGGATCCTGGCTGATTCTCACCAAAAAAAAAACACATCAAATAAACCCTAATATTCTAAGCTCATTCTCCCTCGACAACACATCTGCTTCCCTTCACTGTTCAGCCAAGTCTCAAGCTCACGTATAAGTCGCGCTGATAGCCTATATAACGCACCTAGCCATTTGTCCCCTTCACCAAAACACCACGTAGCCATCATCCACGCAACAGTGCCCTTGCCCCATTCAAGCAGCCACGCCCATAACAGTCTGCCTCCACGCACATCACACTGCCCTGACCTGCACGCCACTTCACTCACTATCAAATAGCCCACTGCTTCAAACTCAACCTCACGTACTGCCCTGACCTGCACGCCACTTCCCTCACTATCAAATAGCCCACTGCACACATAAGCCACCTAGCCCACTCACAAATCTGCCTAAAACTGCCACACCTTGACCCAAAACTGCCATATATTGGACCCTAAACTGCACACATATTTACCTCACTGCACAGATAAAAAAAACTGCCGCAAAAAAGCCCATTGCACTGACCAGTTTTGACGCATAAACCCCCCCAAAACAGTCCAGAAACTGACCCAAAACTGCACAAAAAACTGCCCAGAATTCCCCTTAAAGATCACCAAAATCGCAGCCCCTTAACCCCTAAAACCGACACCAAAACAATCCCTAAATTACCTTAAAACAGTGACCAGAAAATACCTTGAAAACAATAGTGAACAGTGGAGTGAAAACAGCAGCCCAAACAGCAAAACAGCGAGGAAAGACGTTGAGTTAGTGAACCGGAAGAGTTGCGGATCATCCACCCTTCCAACGGCCGTGTAACGCCTTTTCGTGAGACGACAAAATAGGTTAGACCTGAGGGCACCCTTTTATTTATTATCTTTCGTTTATTTTGTTTATTTTAAAAATATTATCGCATGAAAGTCGTTTGAGGCATGATGTGATTATTAGATGAGCGGAATATGTGTTCTCTTTTGTGGTATATAGGATGGAAACCCGGACGTAAATTCCGTAGCCGAATCCGAATGGACGATAGTGCGGTTTGTACTCGGGATACAACGCCACGTACCATTTAAGAGACACGTATTTCGTCTCATCCAAACTTGTATTTGAGCATGTTATAGTCCGTAGATTATTTATTTGTTATTTAAGCATGAGTTAGCCTAGTTTATTATTTATTTTCAAAGCATGATTACGTTATTTTATGCATGATATTTTGTTTAGTTTATGATTATGTTTAAATAGTTATTTGTTTATTTTGGTTTAATGGCTCAATGTGCCCATTGTGTGATATTGCGTGTTTGCCGTTTAAAGACTTATTTTCGAGCATGCAAACTTAGATTATGAGTTATTTTGATGAATGCATATTAGACCTAAGTGACCCTTGAGCATACATATTGAGTAGATTCGGTTAGTTTATTGCACAAATCATATCATCACAAGTGACATAAGTAAGGGACCATTCCGAACCCAACGGTTTGAGGTCTTCCCTTGCGAGGGGTGAGTGCGGCCTTAAATCACATTTTCACGGTTCACACTGGGTGGCGACTCCATGTTATTTCTCCGGTTTAGTTCCCCCGCGGACTATTTCGTACTCCCAACTAGGCCGCGAGCCTAGAACATCGTCGTCAGTTTATGTGTCCTACAGTCTGGCGACTCCACTGGGGATATAGAAAATTGGCCCCGAAATAATGTCTTGTAGTGATTGTGATTTGTGCTTTAGTTAACTGCGTCTACCGTGGGTTGAAATGGGTTTAATCAAAGACAATTTTAAGGCTAAGTAATGGTTTGGTGTCTTCATTCATTCACTGCCTTTCTATAAGGAAAAGATGTGAAGGCACCTAGATAATCATGTACTTGTAGCTTATTGTGACGGACTAATTTGGAGGACTCGTTGTTTATTCCTGTCACCAAGCGATAAGAGCCTAAGAGGCTTGGGTACTTAAGAGAGCCTCGCTCCACCCTCCCTCTGGGGAATCTACAACGGGAAATTCATTTGACAGTCAGTCACACACCATAACTCGTTGGCACGTACCTTAAGGTATAAAAAAGGTGCGCTCACTTGGTCGTTCGGACCCTTGTTTGGGGAGACCTAGTTGTGGGCAACCCTCCGTCGACGAGAGCCTTTGTATATACCCCTGCAAACCCGCATATGAACCGTAGTTGTATGACCTATAGAAGCCGCCCTTTATGCTTTTGATAACCATATGCATATTATATCTCAAACATCGCACATATCTCATGCATCTCATGCATACATACATCATGTTAACCCTCTGTGTCTTAAAAGCCATCATAGATATCCGTTGGGTTAGAGAAGAAAGCAAGACTTGTCAAAAAGAGTTTGTCAAAAAGAGTTTAGCAAACATGGATATCATGGAAAAGGAAACCGAGGAACAAAGAACTTTACTGCAAGGATAGAAATACCATTGGAGGGCCCAAAAAAAGAGAAAAAAAAATTATTGTTCTTAGTCCCTAATAGTTAGGCATAAGTCCGATGATGAAATTGATTGCTTTATGGTGAAATCTTAGAAACAATAAACTCTTGATGTGCTTTTATCTCATACTTTGAGTGATTGATCTATGTTAGACTCGTAAGCACTTCACTACAGGTTCTTAGCGGTGAAAACCTGAGTAGTTAGCAAGGTGACTAGTTGAAGAAATTGTAGGTCAGTGAATGACTGTTTGCTTAGATGTCTATCTTGATTTGCTTATGTTATGATGTGTGGTATGGTTGAAAATGAAAGAAAAGTCTCTAAAGAAAAAGAATTGAACCACCTATAACCAATAAGCGTGAAGCTACCCATGGGCGAGTATTAGGACCACCATGAGGAGAAATGCTACCTTAAAGGGTAGGTGTGTTGAAAAAAAATAAAAATAAGAGAAAAAGAAAAGAAAAAGAAAAAAGAAGTTCAAAATAAAAATAAAAAGAAAGAGACAGAAAAGAAAGAAAACCATACCACATTAAGCACAGAAAAGGAACTGCAGGCATAATTGAGACATCTAGGTTGGTTTGACCCATCGATCCCAGTTTTTTGACAAAATCATTGAGTTGGCTTACCTGGGGATGAATCTGCAAATGAACATTTGCACACACACACTTTGAGTCTAGCTTAGATCATTTATTCAAAGACTTGGATTTGAGTTGCATTGAATGTTTTGAAGGTTCTCTGGTTTCAATACTGGGCATTCTTTGAGGACAATAATATGTGTAGCTATTGGGACTATTTCGTAGCATGTGATATAGTATGATGATATGGAATGCAACATCACATGGTCCACCTTGACCTAGTGCAAACAGCGAAAAACAGAAAGCTAAATCAAGACTGGGGGCGACCAGTCTACCACCTCGCGAATGAGGGACGTAATGGGAACTTGAGCTATGAGACAAAAGAAAATTGAGCAATCACCAGAAGAGAATTGACAGAAAGAAACCGTAAGTAGACTGTAGGCATTGCATTTTTGCATGTGAAACCCGATGATGAGTCTCAGTTGGAGGCACTACCTTTTTAGTTAAGATATTGCGGGAAACGATCGTCGGAAGGGAATCGGTATTTCGTTAGATCCTTATTCACTTGTTTAGCGTCAAGCTCACTTGTTGGACCTCCGTTTAGAGCACCTTTGGCCCAAAAAAACCCGCAAACCTTTTAACCTTGGCCCAAAACCCTTACCACCCACCTAAGCCCACTCACCAAACCAACACAACACCTAGCCCACCAAGAGAGGCCCACACGCCCATAGCCCCTAAAATACACACAAATTAAATCAAATATTAATTAAATTAAATATTAACTAAACAAAATATTAATTAATTGATATACCAAATTAAATAAAACATAAAATATAATTATACCAAATTAAAATATTGTAACTTCCTAATCCAGAATATTATATACTAAATTAAAGAAATATTATGCCTAATTAAAATCAATCCTAACCAATTAAAATATTGTATTCCTAAACCAAGAAAATCAAATATTCAACCTTCCTAATTCACCAAAATTTGTCCCCCCAATCAATCAAATCATTTCCTTGGTTGACACCAAATCCAATATTTTCCTTGTGAGACAAGGGGAAACTCTAACCCTTCTCTATAAAACAACCCATAACCAAGACATGCAGCCCCTTCAGAATACACAACTCACACGCAAATCACAGCAAGAAATCCTTGACATTACACGTAAATCATAAGAAAAATAGCAAACAATTCTCTTCATCTCCACCCTCATATTACCGAAAACAACAAGCCTTCAAACACTCCCTCACATTACCGAAAGACACAGTCTGATACAACAGCCATATAACCGAAATACAGCAGCCAAAACACTCCATATATAGCAGCCAAATAACGCCAAAAATAGCAGCTACATCACCGAAATTTAGCCCTCCAAACAGCCCCCTAAAACACCCCAAACCAGTAGTAAAAACCGCATTGTAGTGAACACAAAAACTGCACTCTAAGCCTCCTTAAACAATCGAAAAACACAGCCCTTAGACCCTCTAAAAAATGCAAAACATTAGCTTTGAAGACGTGAAACAGTAAGCAGAAATACAGAGAAAACAGCAGCAAAACGGAGGTCAAACAGCAAGCAAAATAGCGAAACAGCGAGCTAAGACGCTAAGCTAGTGAAACGGAAAAGTGAGGAGCTTTAACCCTTCCGATCTATGCGAAACGCAAGTCCGAAAGTCGGCAAAAAAGGTTAGACCTGAGGGTATTTTTTCACACTCATTTTCAGTTTTATTTTTTATTATTTATTGAGTATTGTTTGCATGATTATTATGTTAAAATGCATGTTGTGGTCCTTGGGTAGATAAATATGCATGTATTACGAAATATTGTATGTTGTGGCCTTGGAATAAAATGAAAGATGTGTCAACTCTCGCAGTATATCGAATGGAAACCCGTACATAAATTTCATAGCTGATTCCGAATGGACGGTAGTATGATATGTACTCGGGATACAACTCCACGTACCGCTTGAGTAAATGGCACATTCTTTTGTTTTATGTTGCTTTGATTTATTTATTATTCGTCATTTAAAGTCCGATGTTATTGTCTTTATTTTTATATGCATGATGTGATCGAGCGCATGGGCTTAGTAAGTTGGATTAAAGGTCCCCTATTCTGAGGGGTTAAAATCCTTTACCACGATGCTTTGCCGTGCCGATTAATATATATTCGGTTGAATGTAAGATGTGTTCAATCGGGAATACGAAGTCCGATGTTATTGTCTTTATTTTTATATGTATGATGTGATCGAGCGCATGGGCTTAGTAAGTTGGATTAAAGGTCCCCTATTCTGATGGGTTAAAATCTTTTACCACGATGCTTTGTCGCGCCGATTAATGTATATTCGGTTGAATGTAAGATGTGTTCAATCGGGTATACGAAGTCCGATGTTATTGTCTTTATCTTCATACGCATTGTAATGAAAAACGCATGGGCTTATTGTGTTGGACTAAAAGGTTCTCTATTTATGGAAAGAAAAGCCTAAAAGGCTACCTTTACCACGATATTTTCCGCGTCTTTCATCTATTGATTGCATCATCTATCCCTGTCTTGGCTCGATCTTTTATTATTGGTGTACCCATATTATCAGCCCTTGCACTTTCATTTGTTCACGCACAAGAACCCTTCAGCCACGCCACTGCCTCATCCCGTATATACAGTCTCTCTCCACGTAAAACAAAACCCTCAATTCAACTAGCTTCACTCCACCGCCTCAGCATATTCCACAAAATCACCTGCCTTCACGTGAACTGCATGCCCCATGCACGTAACAACCACTGCCATAATCCATCTCCCTCTTGCACCCATCACGCCTCACGCACCATAAGCCCTCGCCAATCAAACGCACCTACGACCGAATTGCACACACAGCCCACGTAACTGCCCACTCCACAACACGTCCCATGGCCTTTAGCCACATAACCCAACCTTCACGCAAAAGCCACAAACACTCAAAACAGCAGCCCCCTTTGACGCATCAGGCACCTCTAAAACAGCCTCAAACTACATCATAATACCATCGAAAAAGACCCACGTATGTGTTCGTGTCAATTCTAGAGATCCTTTCTGCATCACATCACGACATGTCTACCTTAGCATATAGTTGTCTTTTTTTACCTTATGCATTTGTATTACCTCTTGAGTTATCTATTTCTACTATGCACTTAAGCGTCTTTCCTTAATATGCATGCTTGTATGAATGTTATTTGTGTGCGCTTCTGTGCCTACCATTGTGAAATTGTATGCCTTCTGCATGTCAATTTATCTTTATGCATGAATTCAGACGTAGATTGTATGCCAATAGGTTATATGCAAGTATGAAAATGTGTTATATGTAAACTTATATATGAGATTTGTACCTATGCATGTGAACTTAGGAGTAAATTATTCTTGGAAATATGTTGCGTAGGCTTGGTTGAATTATTGCACAAATCCTTTCATTACATGTGACATAAGTAAGGGACCATTCCGAACCAAACGGTTTCAGGTCTTCCCTTGCGAGGGGTGAGTGCGGCCTTAAATCTCATTTTCCCGGGTCACACCAGGTGGCGACTTCATTATTCTCCGGTTTAGTCCCCCGCGGGCTACTCCGTACTCCCAACCGGGCCGCGAGCCCGGGACAGCATGCGTCGCCCAATTTTTGTGTTCCCACACAGACCCATGGGGTAACCGAAGACATTTGTAGACAAGGGCACCGAAGAGCACAAAGGAGACCTAACCCATCGGAATAGGAAACACATTCATGCATGCATGCATACACGTCATATACACGCAATCTTTGTCTTGTTTTTGTTCGCAGGTTTTAAAGAAAAGGAGAAAGCGGCAAATGCAAGCCAACCAGAAACAGCAACATAGCATCATCAGTTTCGGGAATGAATCCCAGGGTCGAGGCCCGCATCGTCAGAATTTTGGAATGAATTCGGGAATGAATCCCAGGGTCGAGGCCCACATCGTCAGAGTTTTGGAATGAATCCGGGAATGAACCCCAGCCCACATCAGTATCAGTCTGGGGGCGAAGCCCATATCAGTATCAGTCTGGGGGTGAGGCCCACATCAGCATCAGTTTTGGGGATGAGTCCTAGGGCCGAGGCCCACATCAGCATCAGTTTTGGGGATGAGTCTCAGGGTCGAGGCCCACATCTGCATCAGTTTTAGGGATGAATCCTAGGGCCGAGGCCCACATCAGCATCAATTTTAGGGATGAGTCCCAGGTCCGAGGCCCACATCAGCATCAGTTTTGGGGATGAGTCCCAGGGCCGAGGCCCACATCAGCATCAGTTTTGGGGATGAGTCATAGGGCCGAGGCCCACATCAGCATCAGTTTTGGGGATGAGTCCCAGGGCCGAGGCCCGCATCAGTATCAGTTTTGGGGATGAATCCCAGGGTCGAGGCCCACATCAGTAGAAGTTTTTGGGATGCGTCCCAGGGTCGAGGCCCACACATCAGTAGCAGATTTTGGGATGCGCCCCAGGGTTGAGGCCCACATCATCAGCAGTTTTTGGGATGTGTCCCAGGGTCGAGGCCCACACATCAGTAGCAGTTTTTGGGATGCATCCCAGGGTCGAGGCCCACACATCAGTAGCAGTTTTTGGGATGCGTCCCAGGGTCGAGGCCCACACATCAGTAGCAGTTTTTGGGATGTGTCCCAGGGTCGAGGCCCACATCATCAGCAGTTTTTGGGATGCGTCTCAGGGTCGAGGCCCGCACATTAGTAGCAGTTTTTGGGATGCGTCTCAGGGTCGAGGCCCACACACCATCAACAGTTCGGGAACAAAGCCCATAATCAACTCAGTTCGGGAATAAAGCCCAGGGAACAAAGCCCACAGTCAGTTCAGTTCGAGAATAAAGCCCAGGGAACAAAGCCCACAACCAGTTCAGTTCGGGAATAAAGCCCAGGGACCAAAGCCCACAGCCAGTTCAGTTCGGGAATAAAGCTCAGAGAATAAAGCCCACAATCAGTTTAGTTCGGGAATAAAAGCCCAGGGAACAAAGCCCACCATCAACATAGCTTGGGAACAAAGCCCACAGTCTACACAGTTCGGGAATAAAGCCCAGGGAACAAAGCCCACATTCAGTACAGTTTGGGAACAAAGCCCACTCTCTACATAGCTCAGGAACAAAGCCCACAGTCAACACAGTTCAGGAATAAAGCCCAGGGAACAAAGCCCACTCTCCACACAGTTCGGGAACAAAGCCCACAGGTGGTTCGGGAACAAAGCCCAGAGGTCGAGACACCTCGCCATCACATTCAGTTCAAGAACAAAGCCCAGGGAATAAGTCCCTCAACTCAAATCGGGAACAAGACCCACAATTCAGGGAACAAGACCCGCAATTCAATTTGGGAACAAGACCCACAATCGGGAATAAGACCTGCAACTCAATTAGGGAATAAGACCCTCATCACAATTCGGGAACAAGACCCTCATCTCAACTCAGTAATGGTTCGGGAATGGACCACCTCACAGTAATGGTTCGGGAATGGACTACCTCACAGCATGGTTCGAGAACGAATCATCACATCATCAGTATTAGTCTTGCCGGGTATGGCACTTTGGGAGCGAGGCCCACATCGTTATCAGTAGAAGTATTGTCGGGTATGGCACTCTGGGGGCGAGGCCCACATCATTAGCAGCAGTATTAGTCTTGCCTGGTATGACACGCCGGGTATGGAGACATCAGATCAGTTTTACCGGGTATGGCACTCTGGGTATGGAGACACAGCATCAGTTTTGCCAGGTACGACACTCCGGGTATGGAGAAATCAGATCAGTTCTGCCAGGTATGGCACTCCGGGTATGGAGAAATCAGATCAGTTCTACCAGATTTAGCACGCCAGGTACGTCATTGTGGACTACCGCGACACCCTAGGTATGGGGTTTAGCACGCCAGATACGGCATTGTGGACTACCGCGACACCCTGGGTGCGGGGTTTAGCATGCCAGGTACGGCATTGTGGACTACCACGACACCCTAGGTACGGGGTTTAGCACGCCGGGTACGACATTGTGGATTACCACGACACCCTAGGTACGGGGTTTAGCATGCCAGGTACGGCATTATGGACTACCGCGACACCCTAGGTATGGGGTTTAGCACGCCAGGTACGGCATTATGGATTACCGCGATACCCTAGGTATGGGGTTCAGCACGCCAGGTACGACATTGTGGACTACCGCGACACCCTAGGTACGGGGTTTAGCACGCCAGGAATGGCACATCATCAATTCGGTTCAGAGCAACAGGCAAGTCAGGTGGCAGCTGGAGAGCCAGATAAGTGAAAATGCATTGCATAACTTTGATAGGATTGTCACTGTTACACAATACACAAGTCTCATCAAAGTGGGGGCGACTGTAGGCACTGCATTTTTGCATATAAGTCCCGATGATGAGTCTCGTATGGAGACACTACCTCTTTAGTTGTGAAAGCCGCGGGAAACGGACGTTGGGAGGGTAAAGTTGGAAATTGGAATTTTTGTTGGATTTAATTCAGTTGTTTGGCTTCGGTTGCTTGTTGGACCTCTGTTTTAAAACACACCAAGCCCAATCCAAAATAATTAAAACATTAAAATACATGTCACAAATTAAATTAAAACCAATTAAATTAAACGGAAAAATTAAATTAAATTAAATCACATTCACAAATTAAATTAAAACCAATTAAATTAAACTTAAATTATATTAAATTAAATCACATTCACAAATTAAATTAAAACACATGCCTAAATTAAATAAATCAAATCAAATCATTTTCCTAAATTAAACAAATCCCCTTCCTAAACTAAACAAATCACTTTCCTAAACTAAATAATTAAATCTTCCCCATGATCACACAATCTCCAATTCCTACCCAAACAAGGATAAACACAACCCTCTCCTATAAAAAGAACAATAAACCCAACCTTAGGGATCCTGGATGATTCTCACAAAAAAAAAACACATCAAATAAACCCTAATATTCTAAGCTCATTCTCCCTCGACAACACATCTGCTTCCCTTCACTGTTCAGCCAAGTCTCAAGCTCACGTATAAGTCGCGCTGATAGCCTATATAACGCACCTAGCCACTTGTCCCCTTCACCAAAAACACCACGTAGCCATCATCCACGCAATAGTGCCCTTGCCCCATTCAAGCAGCCACGCCCATAACAGTCTGCCTCAACGCACATCACACTGCCCTGACCTGCACGCCACTTCACTCACTATCAAATAGCCCACTGCTTCAAACTCAACCTCATGTACTGCCCTGACCTGCACGCCACTTCCCTCACTATCAAATAGCCCACTACACACATAAGCCACCTAGCCCACTCACAAATCTGCCTAAAACTGTCGCACATTGGACCCAAAACAGCCATATATTGGACCCTAAATTGCACGCATATTTCCCCACTGCACATACAAAAAAACTGCCGCAAAAAAGCCCCACTGCACTGACCAGTTTTGACGCATAAATACCCCCCAAAAACAGTCCAGAAACTGACCCAAAACTGCACAAAAAAACTGCCCAAAATTCCCCTTAAAGATCACCAAAATCGCAGCCCCTTAACCCCTAAAACCGACACCAAACAGTCCCTAAATTGCCTTAAAATAGTGATCAGAAAATACCTTGAAAACAGTAGTGAAACGGAGTGAAACCAGCAGCCCAAACAGTAAAACAGTGAGGAAAGAAGTTGAGTTAGTGAACCGGAAGAGTTGCGGATCATCCACCCTTCCAACGGCCGTTGTAACGCCCTTTCTTGAGACGACAAAAGAGGTTAGACCTGAGGGCACCCTTTTATTTATTATCTTTCGTTTATTTTGTTTATTTTAAAAATATTATCGCATGAGAGTCGTTTGAGGCATGATGTGATTATTGGATGAGCGGAATATGTGTTCCCTTTTGTGGTATATATGATGGAAACCCGGACGTAAATTCTGTAGCAGAATCTGAATGGACGGTAGTGCGGTTTGTACTCGGGATACAACGCCACGTACCATTTAAGAGTCACGTATTTCGTCTCATCCAAACTTGTATTTGAGCATGTTATAGTCCGTAAATTATTTATTTGTTATTTAAGCATGAGTTAGCCTAGTTTATTATTTATTTTCAAAGCATGATTACGTTATTTTATGCATGATATTTTGTTTAGTTTATGATTATGTTTAAATAGTTATTTGTTTATTTTGGTTTAATGGCTCAATGTGCCCATTATGTGATATTGCTTCATTGCTGTTTAAAGACTTATTTTCGAGCATGCAAACTTAGATTAGGAGTTATTTTGATGAATGCATATTAGACCTAAGTGACCCTTGAGCATACATGTTGAGTAGATTCGGTTAGTTTATTGCACAAATCATATCATCACAAGTGACATAAGTAAGGGACCATTCCGAACCCAACGGTTTGAGGTCTTCCCTTGCGAGGGGTGAGCGCGGCCTTAAATCACATTTTCCCGGTTCACACTGGGTGGCGACTCCATGTTATTTCTCTGGTTTAGTTCCCCCGTGGACTATTTCGTACTCCCAACTAGGCCGCGAGCCTAGAACAACATCGTCAGTTTCTGTGTCCTACAAATAGACAATGATATAATCATTCTAGACTAAATATTTTCTTATGCAGTAAAGATTGACATGAATTGGTTCATGTCTCGAGATTCTTCACTGGCATTAAGAAAACCCCATTAGGTATTTGTTTATCTGATAATGACGTTTCTTGGCTTTAGTGACATTCAGATGTCATGTGTCTGACATAATTTGCTGATCAATTATTTACAATTGTTGTAAATAGTTGAAGGTAAATAGTAAAGCTAAAGAAAGAAGATGCGTATAGTTTGTGTAGAAAATATTGATTTTCATAATACGACAACTGTAGATATTGGACATCAGATCTCCCTTCTAGTTATTTAAAATATGTTGAATGATTGTTTCGATATTTGATATCAGAACTTGCGACTATTGGATAGTTACTTGTTCTAAGTAAACAGTTGTTACATATTTTAAAACGACTAATAGTGTCATTTATGAATAGATAAACATTAAGAAAATTATTCGGTTAAGTAAATAACTTAGAATATTATGAGATTTTATCACTTAAGTATTGGATGCTTATTCCATATGGTAAATGATGGTCTGATATAAGATCACACCACATATCCTTATCCATTTAATGAATATTGTATTCGGGAAGGTGACTAAATCTCATTTAACCAATGACTGTCATTGGACCGGAAAATTTATTAAATTGATACATTTGATGTATGTAATTTAATGAATTGTAAATTGCTTAAGGTAGTTTTCTTTACTTCGTAACTTAGTCAATGAACTGTCATGACTTAGTTACATATTTCTGATGAAACACAGATATAATATTTTGACTTGTTCAAAGATATTCGATTTGAAGTTTTGAAAACTGTACCTTTAAAATTCATTGTGAGTCTTTGAATTGTTCGAAGATGTTTGATACGATCAGACATATGAATTTATGACAATTTGTTCTAAGATTATTCTAAGAATATGATTCTTACATTAATATTATTCTTCCACGATTCCATATTGATGGATTTGGTTAGTGGAAGAAATCGGATCTTAAATGATTTGATTAGTTTGATATTGAGTGTTACCAAATTAGTTTCAATACTCTTGGGGTTATGCTTCAGTAACACTAATTCATCCTTTTAATTTAGGTTACATTAGTTTCTACAGTTACATATATGATATGTATAAGTAGAAAATTTGAATCTTGAAATGTTTGAGATTTGAATCTTTCTTTTGTATAATGGCTATATAATTGAAAGTACTTGCACCTTGGAGGTAAGTATAAGTTTATCATTTATTCTATTTGATAGAATATTGTATTCTATTTGATAGAATATCTTTTCTACGATCCCGAGTAATAAAATTGTTTATTACTTAGTTTGTAACATTGGATGTTGACTGTTGTATAAAAGACTTGACTTATTGAAGTCAAATACGGTGATAAACTATAAATGAAACTAAATAATTAATAAGATGAAAATACCTTTTTTTTAATTCTATATAAGTTAAATAAGATATCAGAATCATTTCCAAAGTATTTGATACTTAATGGTTCTGTTGTTTTCTTATTGAAGAAAATTATCTTATAACTTATACTGGGAGCGATATTTGATATCGATTCCAGAAATTAGCATTAGGCCATAGATATTAGATTATTTATAGCTTACTTCGATCAAGTTTGGAACTTGATTAAGCTTTAGTTATGAAACGTTCATAACATGTGCAAATGGTTTATGCAGCAAAAACGAAGTGAGCTTATTAAAGGTTTGACCTTTGTAGTATGACAGTGAGAAAAGTCATACTCAGTAATCTATTGTAGATTCTGAGGAAACTTGTCTCTAGTCGCACTGATTTGTTGGTTAATGATGATATTAAATTGTGTATTTTAGCTAAAGAATACAAAGTGACGTTTCTGAATGGTTTCTTTAGATAAGAGATCCATAGTGATTTCTTAGTTTGAAGAGTACATTCTGGATTGGCTCTAGAGTTTGTATTCTGCTAAGATTACAATTTGATATATTTGCTTATAGAGCCTATTGTAAACTCGGATGAGCTTTCTCGAAATTTGTGTTCTCTAATTTTGATATAAGTCAGATTGTCTGATTTTATCAAAGCATATAGAATACATAAGAGACATAAGGGTTAATGGGAGCGTACAAATTATTTCTAGTATTTTACATCATAATGGCATTATCATTATTAAGGTAATAATTAGATATTTTTAAGGTAAAAGGTTTACCCGAGTCTTATTTTCTCCATGAGAACAGTGGGATGGTCTCTATTATATTCGATATAAAGTTTATATATGATATAAAATAAAAGAGACTTGTGAGATACTCTCATGAGTCGTACAATAGATATGATCTAATAAAGGACACGGTGAGACTATCTGTGTGACAATTAGTATAACTGTTTGACAGTTAGTGTGTCTAATATATATAATATTCATCTTTCGTAAAGGATGATTCCTTTGTTGAAAGAGAAATTGATTAGAATGTCTACTCAATTTTATGTATCATAGGATGATGGCATAATGAATACTATATTAAGTACGATTAGAGATATAAATTTAATCGTAATTGTTACGAGTTATTTTGATATCCTCTAGACCATAAGAATGGTCATGAAATATGTTCTTTATTATCTTTGAGATATTAAGAACGAGTTTCTTACTAATGGAGAATAAATCTGCAACCATTTTGGTTAGATTAGTTTTGAGTCTAATTATGATGTTAGACTGTATACGTCATAAATAGTCAGAAAAGATGCAGTGAGAGTGTCACATATGATTCCACTGTGAGAGTATAGTTAGTTGCAACTTATGAAGTATTGGCTTATGAAGTTGTATAGTGACCTAATAAATTAGAAGTTTGTTATCAATGTTGTGTTTGCGGTTGTCTATATAGTATTTTTTATTTGATCCGTAAATAATTAGACAACTTAATAGCTGAAGCACAATGATGATAGCATCTGAGTCATATCGATGTAGAATTTAGATTCTACAAAATATGAATGATGCTTGCTAAGGAAAATGATTGTGTTTGTTGGACGAACTCAATATGTCATAGCGAGCTTCCTACCTCTTGAACACTAGGTGAGTTCTTAAGGGCCATGAGTATATGATACATATTGGGATGTGTATATGATAACATGGATTGGCACTAGAGCAAGTGGGAGAAGTTGTTAGGGTTGGTGCTCTGAACGCCAATCCGGATCGTATTTATGTCCGATTCATGAATACGAGCAATATATTTTTCCATAATATTACTAATTTAAATGGTAGCACCTATTGTCTTTTATATACGTATTCGATTTAATTTCGATTAGAATGAACTAAATCCGATTTAGTGATATGTATATATATTAGACAAAGACCCCAGGATTTACAACGTAGTGCACAGTTACAACATAGTTTGTAATTGACATTGGGAAGTGTCACTATAAGTTGTTTATCCTCAAATTGAGTTCCTGGTCAAGATTTACTCACACGGGTCGGTTAGTAAAATCTGCTGAGACCAGTACATATCGTATATCGGAATAGTTCTGATGGTTTATCCCAATGAACCATGAGTCTTGAGAGACTCGTATAGACGTGTAGGTGTTTATTTGATAAACACTAAACGACTCACCGAAGATTTTCTAATAGATGGTACACCAACGTCAATAGGAATCTTCTCGGGTTGAGTAGCATAGTGATTCTTTGACTTGAGATACCACTGTGGATATATGAGTTATCATCCACACTTAGATGGTAGTCACGTCACCGATCTATTTAGATCAGACCTCCGTCTGTTCGTTGGGTGTGGACTCATGCTCTTGATATCCTGTGAGTATCAAGATAGGATCCGTCAGTCATGTGTACAGGGCATAGGTAGTCTATTTTATGATTAGCAATCTGTTAAATTCATGGGCCCGTGGTACGCTGTAGAAATTGTTTCTAAGTGTTATATTTTAAGGGATTGATAATATAATCGTCGACATGATTATTTCTATAGAGATTTGACGTTTTCATCTATATCTCTGGAATAATCAGGATACATGTGACGGAGGGATTATACGTATGCAGTGACCTCGACCTGTATGGTTCAGTGAGTTTATCCGTGTTCGTCATAATTTACGGATGGGTGAATTATAGACACAAAATTTGATTTCGTGACGGATATGTCTGAACCTAGAGAGTCTCGCTAATGAGATATACTCGTAGAGCACTAGGGCAACACTTATGAATAATATTGATTATTTATAACTCGTTTAATGGTTAAACGAAAAATACATGCTATCGGGACTTGATCGTCATTTCCGAATTAATGTGTTTTGTATTTAATATTTGATATTATAAATACACATTAATTAAATATCAAATTGTGATATTTAACATATATCATTAATATGTATTTAAGATATTTAGTGTAAATATAATACATATTTTGAGATATTATATTTATTATTTAATTATTTAATAGTTAAATAATTAATTGATTAATATTAGAAATATCTTTTAATGATTTATGTTTTATTAAAGTTGGATATGGCATGAAATAATTGGAACACATTTTGTTAACTTTATTAAAGTTAAAGTGTTACTTTAATTAAGCCATAATGTGTGCCAATTGTTTTTGAACAAAATGAAATAAATTGTTATTAATTTTTGTTTGAAAAAATCGGTAATTACAAAATAATAAAGCAAAATTTGTTTGTTTTTGTTTTGTGATTCCAGGAGCTATTTACACGCCCAAAATACAGCAAACAACACTTAGACATTTTTCCAACACAAAAATTACAAAGTGAAAAGAGAGAGCATTGAAGGAAAACCAAAGAAAACTTAAGCTTTTTTTTTGGAAAAATTTTGTAAGTATTTTTGATTTCCTTCAAGATAGAATTTGTTTCTATTTATCTTATCTTCAATTGTATTGCTAAGATTAATGTCTCTACTCTTTAGTTTGTAATTAAATTTGTTGGAAGCTTGTTGGATGTGATTAGTATGTATAATTAATTTATAAAGTTTATTATTATAATTAAGCTAAATAGATTAATTAGAAATTAAAGTTGACATTCTAGAGTTGCTTAGCAATTCATAATTAACCTAGAATTGTTCTTGGGTAATTTCATAATGGTGAGACTTGATTGGTGTGGTAATTGATGGATTAAAGTGTTGAATTGATTCAACTTAATGTAAATTATGTAATTGGACTAATTTATGAAATTAAGGTTCTAAACCTATTCCAATTTTGGGACATTTCATATATATGATATAATTTGATGTATATTTGATTCATGTCAAATTTGGGATTGATTGTATTTGATCTTGATGTGTTTTGAACAAATTGGGCCAAATTACAATTAATTAAAATTCTGGGCAGTTTTCGTAATTTCTGGAAAATCTAGACTGTTTTCGTAAATTCTGAAAAGTTTCTGGAATTTGTTGTAAATTCATGTGTTTGACATGTATAAATTATTTTGGGTTGATTTGGAATCAATTAAATATGTATTTAAATATTTAAAGACCAAAATAATTAATTTGCAAAACTTGGGGGTCATTTGGTAATTATAAGAAATCTGATTTCTTGGGTTGAAATTTCAGAATTTAAAATTGGTTAATTAAATAAATATGTTTATTTAATTGTTCCAAGAAAAAATTTTTGAAATCGGAAAAATCAATTTTTCGCATTCCGCTGCGCCAACCCGTAATTCCTTATAAAACCCCAACAGTAACGCCCCAAGACTACCAGTTTCAGAGACAGTAGTGGCATGATTTAGGGGACGGCGATACGTAACGCCCCAAAGTCATGGATTTGCACTGCTGGCTACAGTTAGGCGTATGGGGGGACAGCGATACATAACGCCCTCATACGTCAAGGTTTTCAGATACAGAGCAGCTCACAGTTATCAGATTTTCAGAACATAGTTTTCAGAAACCAGATTTTAGAAATAGTTTTCAGAAACCAGAGTTTCAAAATTAGTTTTCAAAGGGATGAGTTTTATAAAGAGATTTCAGAAGAAGTATTTAGAAAAGAGTTTTTATATAAAGATGTTTCTTATACTATAGTTTTGAAACCAAAAGTTTTTACATCAGTTTTCAGTTTTCGTCCACTCACTTAGATCGTACAGCGATCTAACCCCCTCACTCCCAGTGTTTGTTTTGTAGGTATTCCAGGAGGACAAGCTCGAGGGGACGGATACTGATGGCAGTCACTAGTGGGTCTGAGTCCACCAGTTGGAGTATAAGTTTAGTCAAGTCAAGCAAAGTTTAGTCTCAAAAAATTGTATAAGTAAAGTTGTGTTTCAATACTAAAGTGTAGAGTCGAAATGTATGTAACGTTAAGTTTATGTGAGTTTGTATTTTATGTTAATGAGTTTGGGCAATAGCCCCATGTTCAAGTTATAGTTGAGATAAGACAGTAGCAAAGTATTCAGTTAGTATTTCAGAGGCTCATGGGAATAGTACGGCCTATTTTCCGCCGGTAACATCTCCAGACTGGGGATGTTACACATATGGTATCTGAGCGTGGTCTATGGAGTCAGTGACTGCAGTGGGTAGAGTGATGGGGTCTTGTATACATAGTATGTCCGGGATACTTGTATGTGGGGCACTACCTCTCCAGTATCAGATCCTCGAGTACGTCCTCAAGATCCATAGACAGGTTAGTAAGTTTTCCTAGATCAGTCGAATAATATTCCTTACGAGGACCATTATACTCTAGATCCAAGTTAGGAATCTTCCTGAAGATATTCGGCTTATTACCAGAAGTACAAACAAGTTACGAAACCATATGGTAAGTTTTTAAGAAAAGTACCCAAGAGAGAGGGAAGATGAGTTATAAGGAAGAAAGAGAAGATGTATAGAAACTTAAAATAGCTAGAGACAGAAAGAAATAGAAAAAGTCTAAAGATATCCACCCAGAAAAGTAGAAAGAGAGAGAGAGAGCTAGAAGAAGAGTAAGGAAAGGTATATGAATGCATAAGTGATCAGAAGTAAGAAAGAAAGAAATACGGAATCAGACTAGTACAGGAACTCATAGTAGCCAATAGAATAGTAAAGCCCCCGCAAGTAATAGAATTTTCGAGTAGATGTAAGATTTCATCCCTCTTCAGGAAAAGTTTCCTTCAAGCCAATTCAATAGCCACCAAGTACTTTGTATAGATAGTAAGTTCCCCTAGCAGTAAGGAAAAATCCAGCAAGGTAACAGAAGTAGGAAATCAAGGTTAGTCTTGAGAGTCCCAAGGGATCGAGATGCCAAAGAGGATTTAGAGAATTCCAGATCCCCAAACCCAGACCCATATTCATAAGCAGGAAACAAGAATGATTAGTTACCTTACCCCAGTAATCTGATAGAGACAAGACCTCAAACTATCTAGTCTTCAAACCCTCCAGTGGAACCAGTAAGGAAGTTGCCCTGATAGAGCCTACCTGATACCTACCTTACATGAGGAATATAAACTACCAGGACACAGAGCACCAGAACAAGGATACTGAAGCCTGTCGAGACATAAAATGTTTACCATAGTCCCTACCAGGATAGGCATAGACGACCATAAGATATCTGACGAGAGTTCACGGAAGATCTTGGAAGGTAGATCACCCGAAAAAAAAAATAAGGAAGTTTCGAGGTTATTAGGAAGAGAACTCAGTGTAGCCCAGAGAATAATACAAGTCAGTACAAGGATTGCAGCACTAGTAAAAGTCCACAGGATAGACCAATACGGTAGAACCTAAAGATCAGCCCACTAGCCAGTAGAAAACCATGGAAGTATAAAGGACAGACCTGTGAGGTTGGGGATACTTAGAAGTGATGAAGGTACTAGTATGGACCATAGAACAAAGTATCATAGTTGTGATTGGTGGCTGACCGGCGTAAACACACACGTATAACGCAAGCGCACGTATCGTTCAAGTAGTATAAAAATATCGATCCCACGAGGACTTAATATCTAATCTATTAATTTTATGAGGTCAAATGATTACTAGTATCTAACAGGTTGATTGATTGATTTAAAATGATGACGATTCTAAATTTAAAAACAAGTAAATAAAATTGTCGAAAATAGGTTTTAAGAAAATTCAATATTAAAAACTATCTAGGGTTGTGATTTCTTTTAATATCATTTTAAAGATGAAGTGGTTATCTTAAAGTTGGGTAATATATTGATTTATTAACCTGAAACACTAAATTATGTGTAAGCCTCGGTCGATGGTCAGACACAAATACACAGTTTAACCCAATTGAACCATATGTCTATGTCAACCAAATTATCTGGATTCATTAAGTTTAAGTTCCAATTATGGCTACCCCCGCCGGACAGGTATATTCCTATCTTGTAAGGAAATCTATTAAAGGGTTATCTATCCTCAAAAAAGATCGTGGGCTATTGAGTCTAAGGCTGAAACCTAAAATCCCTATGTCTAGTTCATTTTAGATTTACCAGATCAATTTTATTAATGACCAGTTAATGAAAAAGCATTAAGTTTAAGACTCAATAAATAAATCTTTATATTACCCAAGCTATAATCTAACCCCTTATAAAACGGTGATATTAAAAATCATCACAACCCCAGATAACTAATTTAGTTACAACACATAACTAGGGCTAGTAAAAACTTGAAAATAAAAGACATAAAGTAAAAATGCGGTAAAGTAAATACTGAAAAGAAAATTACAATAAAATAAAATGCTAAGGTAAAAGGAATTACTTTTACTACTACTAATTTAGATATCTCACATAAAATAATATATAAACTTGTGATAATATTACCAACCGACCAATCTGGCGGTATCCTTGATTAGTCAGGTTTAAACCAGATTAAAATTAAATTACCAACCGACCAATATAGCGGTATCCTTTTTAAGTCAAATTTTAAATAGTGAATATATTATTTTTAAGGGAGATTAATCTAAATAGCAATAGTAAAATAATTACCTTTCACCCTAGCTGGGGAAGTTACCTCCTCATGGTAAATAGTAAAAACTGTAAAAAGTAAAGAAAGTAAATTACTATTATTACAAAAAGTAAATAAAATTATTACAAAACTAAAAACTAAAAATTAAAAGAAACTTAGAGAGAGAAGAACTCTCTATTTACATCAAATAAATGGGAGAGAATGGTACAACTAAAACTGAAATTTGAAGCTCTATTTATAGGCCCTGGTAGGCTTCCAGCGTCGCGACGCCAAGGCATTTGGCGTCGCTACACCAGCTTCTGTCGACGTGGCACGCTCTGGTTCGTCGGTTTGCAGATTCTGGACAAGCTGATAAGGTGACACGTGGCGAGGTGGTTGGGTTTCAATTATTGTGACACGTGGCGGCTTCTGATTGGTCGATGAGATTCTTATCTGCCACGTGTCAGATAAGGATTAGATACTCAATGATTGATGCTGACGTGGCGGTGATGTGGCGGTGATGTGGCGCCACGTGGGAAAGAGACTGTCGGCACCGTAGGATTGCGACACGTGGCACTTCCTGATTCGCTGATGATGACGTGGCGATGACGTGGCAGTTTGACTCGGTCAACCTAGTGATGTGGCTGATGATGCGGCAATGACGTGGAGTGACATGTGGCACACGTGGCGATGATGACTGTCGGCACCGTATGATGCTGACACGTGGCACGTCGCATGTTAGCAGATCGGCTGTGATAGTGACACGTGGCACGGCGCACGTTAGCAAAGTCAAACTTTTCTCAGATTCTGATTTGTGGACCCGGCGCACGTTAGGCGTCGCGACGCTGAAGGTCTTGGCGTCGCGACTCGGGAATTTACCAAAATACCCTTTTTTGCCAATTTTTTCACTGTTTTGCTCCAAATCACCTCCAGAATGTCCTGAAACTTTATTTATCTACAAAATAACATAAAACATATCAAAATATTCACAAAACTCAAGAAACTATATAAAATATTAGGTTAAATGAGTGGGAAATAGTGATATAAATACCACTCATCAGTGGCAAGAGCAAAGAGTAGAGATTTAGGAAATAGCCAGAAGAGCGAACCACCACTAGCCTCAGTAGCATGACGTAGAGCAAAAGAATATGATATGGAGACAACAAGAAGGAAACAGAAGTGGTAAGAAGATTCAATACGTACAATGAAATAAGAAAAGAAGTTTGAAGGCAGTAAAATAAGTGAAGACTTCGGAGAAATCATTAAAGAGTAATGAATCTTAAAACATGGAGTAGTTGACCATGTCGTCGCAGAACCAATGACGACGCTCTCTTCCAGAAACCTTAATTTTAGAAAGTGTGCAAACATCTAACCAAATCGTTATAGAACCTAATTGTAAGGCAGAAATGTGTATCTGTAGATCCTTAGTGAGTGTATGTACTCACCCTTCTACTTAGCGCCAAGTAAAGGAAAAATAAATACCAGTAAAGAAGAATAGTTGACAGGATAGGTGAATTGCGAGATAGCTAGACAGCCAAATCGATGAGTTCAAAGAGACATAGACGAGCAGCATGAGCCAGAATAATTTGAAGTCACAATAAGTTGAGCTAGTCTAGAGGCCATCATTAAATTAAGGAGCTTTTAAAAAAAAGTAAAGACTTAGAAATACAAAGAAATTAGGGAGAACGACTCTTATGATTAAAATGAGTAACTTATAAGAGACCCATGGTAATGAGAATGAGAAATTAGATAAGGAATAATACCTGAACCCAAGAACTAATAAGAGATACCTTAAGCAATCAAAGATGATGGAGTTTCCAGGGAAATAAATATATAAGGAATTCAAGGAACTAAGATGAGAAGGAAAAAACTAGGTAAAAAGTAATACCTGAACTGAAGACTTAGTAAAAGATATCTTAAATGATCGAGATTGATAGAGTTTTCAGGAAAGTAAAGGTGTAAGAGGTTCAAGGAACTGAGACAAGAAATGAACCGAGGTAGCAGAGCAAGTTTCTTATGGAAAAATAGTAAAAACAGTATAGTGGCACCCGGAGAGAGGAAGTAATAAATTTAGAAGGCTAAACAACAAAATAAGATAGGAAAAAGTATAGAGATAGTACGAGGAAGATCTTAGTAAGCATGACCTTAGAAGGACTTCGCAGAAGGGGCAGTGAGTTCGATAGTCGAAGGAAATCAGAAGTAAAGTTGGAAGAGACAACCAGACAGTTTTAGCAGCCATACCCTCGTGTGAGGAAAGTTATCAAACATGTATACGCGGAGGTTCCAAACTTATAAATAAGTCGTATGTGAGACTAGATCACCATAACCAGAAGGGTCTTAGAACAAAGTCCCACCCTCCCAACCCTCGTTAAACAACAGCAGCAGAGGTGGATCCTGATAATTGCCTCAAGACATTCCCAGGAATAAATGAGGGTATAATGGAAGAAAACTGGAAAAAAGACCTTCAGATATAGTTTAAAACAAAATAAAAGTAAGAGACGGTGCTTGATCAAAGAGTTAGGAAAGAAGTTGTCCAGATGGTATGGTACAAGGATAAAGTAGTAGTCAAGTATTAACTAGGATACACGGAACCAGTGTTAGCCACAGTAATGAATAGAAAGTGGAAAAGATATCATTCGGATAAGGAACCAGAGACATAGACCACATGAGTTCTTAGTATAGCATAAGACAAGCAGAAGGCAAGGATAGTGCAAAGGAAAAAGATTAGAAGTAAAGTTGTGGAGGTGCAGTGGCGGTAGTAGAATAATACCTAGTAAGTAAAGACAAAGTGTGTAACTATGAGGTTTCATAGTATCGAAATGCAACAAAAGATCCCTTACGTGTTAGTTCACGTAAAGTACATTAAGTACCCAGCCCCATACCTAGTTGACCAAACCACTATGGGTTTGGGACGGCCTAAGCCATGGGTATGAGTGGTTTGGTAGATGTGCATGATAGTACGAAATCGAGAAGATAAGTTACTATAGAGTTGTAACTGGAATACGGAGTGAATTCTTAAGGTATGACATGTGTACGTATATTTGGGTGATGACCATTGACAACACTAGACTCTGGAGAACAAGTCAGTGAGGAGCACCGAAACCAGACTTACAGTAACAGTGAAAATAAGGGTATAAAGAAAAGAATGGATTATAGTCGGAACTGTCACCAACGTCCCCGTTTATAGCAAGAGTGCAGTTTAAGTAGAAATGCGCATACAGTTCAGCTCCCAGTGAAACTACCAGACCTAACTTTATTAATACAAACCCATTAGGTGAACGATAATAGAGGACAAAAGTATATAAAAAGTCAGACCTTGCACCACAGGAACCTAAGTTATACAGATAAGCAGAGGCAAGAGAAATTGTAGTGAGGAACCGGTAAGCAGCCTAGTATAAACATATGCACGTATGTACCTTCCAGGGTTAAAGCCAAAATAAAAGAGCTCAGATACATGAAGAGCAAATACCTATAGAGATAGAAGATCTGTAAGTAAATGAGACTCTTAGAATATGTCTTCTCGTAAAATAGATATGAAGAGTCTAACCACGAACCTAGTACTCTTCAAAATTAATAGCTCAGATGGGAAATGAGCTGGAGTAAGTAGTGTATAACGAAAAATCTAGGAGTGAGATTCCTTGATGCACCATAAGAGTTAAGACATGACCATAGTGTAAAGAAATGAGCAAGAAGTTATGGAAAAAATGGATAATGTGTTTACTCCTCGATTCAAAGTTCAAAAGTACTAAGCATGAAACAGAAGCCAAGATGAGAGAAAGATTGAAGCGAGCGTGAGTTAGTTTACAGAGAAGTAAGAGTTCTAGCAGGTAAAGAAAGATGGTTTCGAGTATGAAGTCAGTTATGACTGTTGGTCTGGAGAGAGAGGCCATGAACCCGGGGGTCTGTGGTGAGATCCCAAGTTTAAAAAGGATTCGAGGACGAATTCTATTTAAGGAGGGGAGAATTTGTAACGACCGATAGTTTTTACTACTGTGTATAGTGACACTGTTATGTACGGGATGAAGGTACATAAATAAATTATGACGAGACTAAAATATACTCATGGAATGACTTTGAGGACAATCGGTTAATCCCTCAAAGTCCCGGGGTGAGACTGTACAGAGTTCCCTTGGATATCTTGTGGTATTTGGGGCGTAACTTTTTCATACGAACTCCAATTTCTATGAATTTTATATTCTCGAAAATCTAAGATCAAGACCTACAACTTTCACGTTGAATACTTTCCCAAATTCAGACCAGACACTGGTCAAAAACTCAAGTAAAATTTGGATAAATAGTGATTTCGGGGTCAAATAGAGAAATCTCAAACTTTCTACACTTTTCTCCATATTTTCAAATATCTAACGACCCCACTATATAAAGGGTTCACTATTCACTAATTCATAAAAAATTAAAAATAAAAATGAAAAGAAAAGAAGAAGAAGCCGAGAGAAAGAAGAAGTATGAGAAGAGAAAGAATAAGAAGGATAAGAGAAATAAGAAAAAGAAAAGAAAGAAAGAAAAATAAAATAAAATAAAATAAACAATAGAGCTTAGCAAATATGGAGGGCTTAAAGAATGAAGGAAAACAAGGAAAAATAGGTGAGAAACCCACTTGACCCATTTTCTTATTTTTGGAGTTCTTAAGTTTTGATGATTAGAGTAGGTTAATTTGGCTTGGATATGATGGTGAATGAATGATTATTGTGCTAAAAATGGTGATTGGGGTAAAATCCCCAGCTTACTTTTGGAGTAAGAATTAAGTGAAGATTAGTGGATTGAATATTAGTTGGTGGTAATGGTGTTTTGAGTATTTATTTAAGTTTAATAACATGGTTTATGTTATAAGAATTGATATGGAAGCATTGGGGATGTTTTTGGCTAGAAAAACCAGTGCAGAACCTGGAAAATCATGTTCGTGTCACGACGCAAAAAGGAACCTGCGTCGCGACGCGTGATGGAAAACTGAGATTTATTTCCGCGATGTACGCGTCGCGACGCGCAACACCTTGCGTCGCGACGCGCGGTCAAAATTTTCCTAAAAACTTATTTAAACCATCCCAGTTCCACCAAGGGTGGTCAGTGTGTTAGAGACCACCCTTAGGGTCTCGTATCAGTTTGAGAATACAAGGTACACTGTGATATAAGAATAATATATTTTGAAATATTAAGTAAGAGTTTGAGTGGGAAAATTTAGGCTAATTTGGAATATTTTTCCCAGCCTATTTTCTAACCAAGTTGTCGATTTTAGGGTCATCGCAGGAACCATAAATTTTCCTCAGCAAACGAATGCCAGCCAGATTTCAAAACAGTGAGTGGACACATTTTTCTCTAAGTTGTTTCTTTTTATAACAGTTTTCAGTATCAGACTTACTTTTTCTACTATTAGGGATAAGGGTGGCGATGGGTCGGGCCGGGCCGGGCTTTTGCAAGCCCGGCCCGAGCCCGGCCAACAAAAAAAAAAGCCCGGCCCGGGTGTCTTCCGGGCCGGGCCGGGTTGGGGCCCGGGCTTTTTTTCGGCCCGAATTTTAAAAAAAATTATTTAAAAATTAAAAATATATAAATATAAAATATATTTACACTATATACAAAGACAATTTATAAATAAATCACAAGTTTCATTGATAAATTAACAATTTAAATGCTAAAAATGATATAAACATATTAAATATATATATATATATATATATATATATTTATTTATTTATTTATTTATTATTTTTTAAAATTTTGGCCCGGGCCCGGGCCAAAATAGGAAAGCCCGGCCTGGGCCCGGGCCCGGTCGGGCTTTCATTTTAAGGCCCGGCCCGGGCTTTTTCCACCACGGGCCGGGCCGGGGGCTAAACTGCCACCCTTAATTAGGGCATTAGCCAAGTTTGTTTTTATATCATATATGATTTAGCATGTTTTGAGAAATGTTATAGAAAATAAATGTTTTCAGTTTGAGGTTTATGTTTTTCGGGGCATGAGGGAAAAACTCACCCCAGTATGTAACTTGATACAATTGGAATTGACGAATATAGAGACATGTGCACATGTAGAGGACTGAGGGGACGACGATACGTAACGCCCTCAGATCCTAGAGCAGGGTTAAGGGGACAACGATACGTAACATCCTTAGACCCTAGTTTCAGAGCTTTGGTGGTAGCATAGATCCGCACCCAAGTTCTAGTTTGTGGCTTGCGGGGCGGCGATACGTAATGCTCCAAGACCACCAGTTTAAGAGACAGTGGTGGCATGCTTTTGGGGACGGCGATACGTAATGCCCCAAAGTCATGGATTTGCACTGCTGGCTACAGTTAGGCGTATGGGGGGACGACGATACGTAACGCCCTCATACGTCAAGGTTTTCAGATACAGAGCAACTCACAGTTATCAGATTTTCAGAACATAGTTTTCAGAAACAAGATTTTAGAAATAGTTTTCGTCCACTCACTTAGATCGTACAGCGATCTAACCCCCCACTCCCAGTGTTTGTTTTGCAGGTATTCCAGATGGACGAGCTCGAGAGGACGGATATTGATGACAGTTTCTAGTGAGTTTGAGTCCACCAGTTGGAGTATAAGTTCAGTCAAGTCAAGCAAAGTTTAGTCTCAGAAAAATGTATAAGTAAAGTTGTGTTTCAATACTAAAGTGTAGAGTCGAAATGTATGTAACGTTAAGTTTATGTGAGTTTGTATTTTGTGTTAACGAGTTTGGGCAATGGTCCAATGTTCAAGTTATAGTTGAGATAAGACAATAGCAAAGTATTCAGTTAGTATGTCAGAGGTTCAGATGAATAGTACGGCCTATTTCCCGCCGATAACATCTCCGGGGATGTTACAGTATATTTATGTTTTTTTATATGTAGGTGGGGTACTATATGAGAAAAATTATTTGTATTTGAATTAAAATATGTAATGAGAAACGTGACCAAACAAACCATGCATTTTGGTTCGGTTATTTAAGAAAATATAACAATGAGTCAATGAGCAAAGTTTGTCCTAAAGGGGCGTGTCTTGGTGGTGTAGGGCTTAAGATCTTATCTTGAGGTATTGGGTTCGAATATAGGGAGTGTGTTTCTTGTAAGAATTTGGGACATTCGGAAGTTTTACCAGCTCCGTTTAAGTCCGGAACGGATGGTTTGACGGGGTTTCCAAAGATTTAAAAAAAAAAAAAAAAAAAAAACAATGAACAATGAACAAAGTTACTGCATGAAATAAGACATGTCACTAATCTCTCGTACGTAATTCCGATTATCATCTGGAAAAAAACAACAGTAATATTATAATCTTCTGTTCAATGTTTAATTATTTTGATAAATGGTTTTGGAAATCGGTGACACAAACAACTCATATTCTTGCATTTGGGGAGAATGTCACTCTGGTCTTTAATAAAATTTTAATTACTCATTTCACATAAATTTTGGTTATCCAAGACCTCAGTCAACTAAAACTTATTATCTAATTGTTAAAAATTCATATTTATCTTTAATATTGGAAAAATGTTGTTTTCGTGTTATAGTTTTGACACCAAAAATATAATATAATATTAAAATTTTATCAAAAACTTAAGTTGCAAATATAATTTTTAAAAGGAACATTTCATGTTTATCTTTTCATTGAATCAGTTAAGAAATTTTTATAGGGCATATTCAATACATCCAATTAATTAATACATGATACGTGATAATTAGGGGTGGTAAAACGAATCAACGAATCGAATTTATATCGAATCCTAAACGAATCGAATCAAAATATGATAAATTCGTATTCGATTCGTTTAATCCGAATATTCGTTTAGTCATGATATTATTTAATAAAAAAAATTACCACCGTTGATTTACATTAATTCTTCATAAATATATACATATGAAATATGTAATTAATATATTTACTAAAAATATCTCACCAAATATCGAAAATGTTACTTTTTCTATAGTAATTAGCTATAATTTCTTGAATCGTATTTGAAAAATAACAATAACTAGTAAATAAAAATAATAAAATGAATCATAAACGAATAAACGAATCAATGAGCTTAAATTCGTATTTGATTCGTTTAATAAACGAATCGAATCAAATTGACTCATTTATTAAACGAATCCATTTTTCAAACTCGTATTCGCTTTAAACCGAATCGAATCGAACAAATAAACGAGTCCTGACCCAAATTGCCTCCCCTAGTAATAATCAATCATTTTCTCCTTTTATTATTGAATAATTTCGAATTTATTATATAATTTTTTTATTTTTTTTTTGAAATCGTTGGAAACCCCGCTTCCAAACCACATCTTCTGGACTTAAGTTGATTAGGTAAAACTCTCGAGTGTCCCAAATTTTTATAAGAAACGCACTCCTTGAATTCGAACACATAACCTCAAGGTCAGATCTTGAATCCTACATTATCAAATTATTATATAAATATCAAAGAGTTATGCTAACAATTGCCCTTAGGGCACTTGTTAAGAATCAATTTAAGGAAAGTTTTGACATTATTTTTATGGGGAATGCAAAAAACTGTCAAATCATTAATGACTTTTTTTTCTTTTTCCCATCAAAATTTTCCTTAAATTAATTCTTAATGAGTGTTCTTAGGACACTCGTTAGCATTTCCCAATATCAAAATATTAATCAACATATATACAACATCATCGGTAAATCCATTCCACGTATATTTCTCCCGAATCAGTGCTTTTAAGTTTATCCAACAAAGCTTCTAGAATGGTCAACCAATAAAAATTAGAAAAGCAACTTCGTCATTATTTTATAAAAAATCTTGTGAAATTAAAGTTGCTAATTCTGTCATTAATTAATTATTTATTTAATAACAATGAATGCGGGTTGGTTTTAATTGACCCTACTAATAATATATCATCCTTGGTTATGTTGACTCCCGCATTAAGACATCACAACCTTTTAGGGTCATTGGTCAAACAAATTAAACATTTCAATGTTTGACTTTCAATAAACAGTAATCAATTAGAATAGTTACATAAAAGCATATGATTATAAAGATATTTTTTAGAAGTTTTTTAAAGTTAAATTGCGACCGAGTAGTTATATAAATAACTTGCCAGAGTAACCAAATCATTGATTTTTTATTTTTATTTTTTTTTAAAGAAGTTATAGTTTATAAGGAATCATATTATATAGATTGGAAATATAAATTATAAGCATATGTGTTGTAAATATGAATTTTTATAAAAATTGGTTTTAATATTTTGATGAGTTACAAAAATTTATTTTGGAGAAGTTAGAAATCAAAATTATTATGATGATTTAAGTTATCAAATTTTTATCATTATAATTGGTGTTAATGTGTTTTAATTAAAAAATTAATTATTATATTTTCAATAACTGAAATTACTTTATTATTATATTTTATTGAATAAGTTACATTTTGTGGTTAACTTATCAAAAGCCTCACTATATTAACTCAAGTTGCATCTTCTCATATTTTTTAGAAAAAAACAACAATATGAAATCACAAGAACCAGATCCCTATTTCTCTTATTCCTTGGTCTCTTCAAAAAAAAAAAATTTTGGTGGTGCACCAGGAAATCGCCATTGTTGATTTCTTTTAATAGCATTCCCACGCTATTCCTTTTGATTTGTTTCATCCCAATTATAAGCTCTCATGAAATCTTGTTCCAAAAAGTTAGTAGAAAATGGGAATACGATTCTTTCCATTGGGATATATACTACATACAAGAATATAAATTTTTCATTAATTTTTGGATGGTTGTTTCAAAAATTGGCTGTTAACATAAGTCCCCGCTAAAGATAAGATACCGAGCAAATAATTTTGGGTGTGAGTATACCAATCGATTTTGTGCAAAATCGATTGAGACAGTGTTTATCTGGGCTTGTTTTATCCTGGGGACGTCGGGGCTGATTACTGCTAGCACAAAATCCGAGCAGAGCCGCGGCGGAACGTCTTAAAGAGAGCGAACCGATCCGCGACTCAACCCAGATTCACTTTTTACATCATTGGTGAACGGTAAAATTATTTTAATTTGTGCTTATGTTTCCAACAATTTTAAGACGTATTCGATCTGCTATATTTGTTTATGTTATATTTGTTACTGTTCTTATGGTGCAATTATAAGTTAATTATGCATGAAATGATTTTAAGGGAATTGATAGGCTTGTGAGAAAGTTGGCTTTAACATATTTTATATCCTGAGTCTTGACAAATATTCATACTTCATGAAATTAGAATATTCGATGTTTGCATCCTGCAAAGTGTTATTTTGAATTAAGCTTTTACATAAAAAAATATACATGGTTATTGGTATAGATGTTCAGCCATGTGGGATTGTATGTTTTGATAAATTTTATGTTGGTATGCTTATGATATTCCTTATATTTAGATGATCATTTTTTTTTTGTAGCTTTGTAAGCACATTCATGAAGTAACAGCTTTCATGTGGTAACAGTCATGCTGATGTTTTAGAATTGATCATTTTTTAAAACATTTGGTGTATATGTTGCATGACTTACTTTGTTTTATCAAAGTCTCTATAGTATTTGAATATACATGTTTAAGTATATAATTCTGATGAAATCATTTATGCTAAATATGAGTGCGGATGAGACTGTAAAATTGATGAAGCTGTTGAACTTTTAGAATATGCAATGGTGAAATGGCTGTTAATGTATAGAGATGATTATTTAGAATTGCCAACAATTTCAAGAAGCTGTAGGAAAATGTTTAAATACATTTATAATTTAATTGATGACTATTAACTATTTATTGAATTTTTCAATGCTGCTAAAATATGAGTGGATATATAGGTTATTGAGATTGATAGCCTGATGTCATATTCTGAAATTTTTAGACTTATCATGTGAGTAATATTTGAGAAATTATTTGGTATATATTGCCTATAATGAATTAGACATGTATTTACCGATTTGAATGATTTTGGATTAAAATATGTTGTTATTGAAATCATAATTTTTTTGGTTTCTTTGAAGCTGAACAGTCCTTGTATGTGGCTTATTTATATGGTTTAAATATGTAGAAAATGCAACTTCATTGTCTAGGATTGGCTTGATCATGTTCCATGTTTGAACTTATGTGCTGATCTTGTGGCCTTTATTTTACCCCAAGGATTATGCCAAAATTTGATAGTGGAATAGGATATGAGACTCGTAGGCTAGTAGTGGGGATCATCATAAATGGTGTTTGGTTCTTTCATGTGTTAATGATTTAATCAGCTTAGATCTTTTTGTGCTTGATCTCATTGAGACTTGAAGGTTGTTCTCATTTGTTTGTATATATAATGGCTGAGCCAACTGCTGAACAACAAAAAAGATATTGCCACTAAGGCAGAGAGAAGAAGAAGAGTAAACTTGCTAATTATTTTCCAATTTTTTCCATTTGCTGACAAGTATGATTGCTCTTATTGTATGTTTTCTTCCATATACTGCAATTGCTTATTGAATGTACATTGGAGAGAGACAACGTTTCAACGGATACTCTTCTTGTTCAACATGCTGTTAGTGAGAAGCATAGAGCTATGAATCATATGCAAATGCTGTCATAATTGCTAAGCAGAAGGTAATGAAGATGAATCAATTGCTGAAACTAATAAACAACGATGATGAAATATGTGGGAATCAAATACTCAACGGTATGTTTGATGCATTATTTGATATTTGTCATGATGAATTTACTGCAAAAGAATAATAGAAAATTAAGGCTGTCCTAAATACATGCATATATGATCTTTGTTTCAATATGAATGATTATGACCTTAGGAATAACAAGAATCATAACCACTGAAAATGAAACAATCTGGATGGACACTAAACTCCCTCAAGATATGATGATAGTTAGTTCCAATGCTACAACTGTAGCAAACTAGGGCACCTTGCCCGGAACTACCGGTTAAAGAGTTATGCTCCAAAAGCAAACTTTACCGAAGACCAACTTGTTACTACGATCTTTGAGATCAACATGTTTGGTGGATTTGAGGGATGGTGGGTAGGCATTGTAATTTTCCATCATGTCTATTATGATTATGCTATGTTCGAGTTATATGTATAAGCTGTAAATAAGTTAATGTGATGAGTTGTTTCTTAAACTATTATAGCAGCTAGAACTGGTGATGTGAACTTTAAATCTTATGAAATTTTTAAATATGAAAGGTTTGAGAACCTAGAACTTTGAGTATAAGATTTATAGAAATATATAAATTTTATGATTGATATGGACATATTGTTTCTATGAAAAATATTTCTTTGATATTAAGAAATAGTGGGGGCTCGACCTCCAATGATAAATTGGAAATAGTGGGGGTTCTACCTCTAATGTTTTATCAGATGGATACATGCATTATAAAGGTTGAAAACAACATGTGAAATGTTTATATTTTGATATGCTTATTTTATATGCATGTTGTTAATTGTGTTGAATTCTATGTTGTCTTCTAAATCTGTAATTGAAACAACTTAGAAGAAACTAGTGTAATTCTTGGAATAAAAATTTTACTTGGTCAGAAAATGGAATTTAATAATAAATTTGCATGTACTCCTTATAACTCTAGTGTAAAGTTGTTCAAGAACATTGCTGTCAATGTTAGATAATTTGAGTATGCGAACAACATTGGTAACTGATGTTATGTTTTGGTAACACTAGACTTGACATTGCATATGTTATAGGATTATATGTAGATTTATTAGTAGACTTGGTATGAGTATTGACATGCTATTGGGAAGGTTATAAGGTACCTGAAAAAGACCATGAACCTAGAGTTATATTTTTAGAGGTTTTCCGTTATCCTTGAAGGATATAGCGATGTTAATTGGAACATCTTTTCGGATGATTCCAATGCTACCAAGTGATATATTTACTTGAGTATGAGATGATACCACTAGCATCAGTTAGTGAAGAAGCAGCTTGATTAAGCAGCTTACTATGATACCCCTTTATGGGAGAGACTGATACCAGTTGTCTTGATCCATTGTAATAGTACGGACTATTACAAATATTCAGAACTGTTATTATAACAGTAAGAGATTGTAGATACACAGTACAGATAGAGAGTACCTCTCTTCTGGTGCTGTAAGAATGGATCATGTATGGACTGATGATAATTTAGCTGATCCTTTAATAAAAGGACTAGCAAAAGAGAAGGTATCCAATACCTAGAAAAGAATGGAACTATTGCCATTAGACATTCTTATGATGGTAACCCGACCTTATAGACTGGAGATCCCAAGAAATAGGTTCAATGGGTAATAACAAGTCATTAAGTGATGATGAATCATGCTATTTTTATTTGTGAGTTCCATTCTGAGAGCATGATATCCTAAAGCGATAGAAGGATGAGTTTTTAACTCTTAATGTGTTCTATACTCTATGTAGAGTGGAGTACCTATCTACAGGAGTACTCTTGATAGACACACCTATGTGAATGTAGAAGTGTGGCCGCTTCTTATGAAATTTTAGGCAAAAATTTCTAGAGCTTTCACTATACTGGGATATACGAGCACGGCCGTAATGCTCGGGCTTTTGACTACACCCTGAAAGGTTTTGTGTGTGTGACGTTGTCAGAGATAGAGTTCAAAACTACGAGTTACTCTAGTATAATCTGAATCGTCAACACTATGTAAAAGTTCAAGTCGAAAGACACTCTTATTTATGCACGACCTTATATCATATGCTCGATGAAAATGTTTTATTAAAATTCAAGTGGGGGATTGTTGTAAATATGAATTTTTATAAAAATGGTTTTAATATTTTGATGAGTTACAAAATTTATTTTGGAGAAGTTAGAAAATCAAAATTATTATGATGATTTAAGTTATCAAATTTTGTCATTATAATTGGTGTGTTAATGTGTTTTAATTAAAAAATTAATTATTATATTTTCAATAACTGAAATTACTTTATTATTATATTTTATTGAATAAGTTACATTTTGTGGTTAACATATCAAAAGCCTCACTATATTAACCCAAGTTGCATCTTCTCATATTTTTTAGAAAAAACAACAATATGAAATCACAAGAACCAGATCCCTATTTCTCTTATTCCTTGGTCTCTTCAAAAAAAAAAAATTTGGTGGTGCACCAGGAAATCGCCATTGCCTGATTTCTTTTAATAGCATTCCCACGCTATTCCTTTTGATTTGTTTCATCCCAATTATAAGCTCTCATGAAATCTTGTTCCAAAAAGTTAGTAGAAAATGGGAATACGATTCTTTCCATTGGGATATATACTACATACAAGAATATAAATTTTCATTAATTTCTTGGATGGTTGTTTCAAAAATTGGCTGTTAACATAAGTCCCCGCTAAAGATAAGATACCGAGCAAATAATTTTGGGTGTGAGTGTGAGTATACCAATCGATTTTGTGCAAAAGATTGAGACAGTGTTTATCTGGGCTTGTTTTATCCTGGGGACGTCGGGGCTGATTACTGCTAGCACAAAATCCAGCAGCAGAGCCGCGGAACGTCTTAAAGAGAGCGAACCGATCCGCGACTCAACCCAGATTCACTTTTTGCATCATTGGTGAACGGTAAAATTATTTTAATTTGTGCTTATTGTTCCAACAATATGTATTAACATTCTTTTTAAAGCAGAAATAATTAGAAAGACGAGTTAAAATGATATCTCTTGACCAATCATTTTAGTCCGTCACATGCAAAATCTCACCTAGTTTAAGCCTGCCTGGGAAAGATTTTTAAATAATAAATTAAATAAATATTGTATTTATTTATATACGCATTTAATAATACAACATTTTATTGTACTAAAATAATTAAAAGACTTACATATGTAAGTATCTAGCTTGCTAGTTTCCACTGTTTCATATCATTTGAACCTATTTCTATCAGCTCTAAGGATATAATCGAGTTATTTTTCAAGTATCTTAATAAAAGTTTGTCACCGAATTTGAATCCGGGACAAAATAAGGAGTTAAAAATATATTTAGATATGCACATTTCGATACTTTTTTTTTTTTTGAAGGGATATCAAGTAGTGTTAAATACAAATTACAAATAGTTTTGTGCTTCTTCAAAACAAGATATAGAAGAGAGGCAAATAAATTGATCATACTAAAAACTTAAATAAATTTGTATTGGTCTTTTTCTTGTCTTTTAAAAATGCAAAGAAGTGGATAAATTTAGATATATTTTCAATGTGAGATTGTAAGTCTTATACCACCAAGCCACATCCGTTGGGGACTTGATAATAATATACTTTTTTTTTTTTTTTTTTTTTTTGGAAACGATGGAAACCCCGCACCAAAACCACCCATTCTGGGCCGCGGCGCAGGGTAAAACCACCGGCTGTCCCAGGCTCTTACAAGAAATGCACCCCCTGGATTCGAACCCAGAACCTCAAGGTGAGATCCTGGACCCTACACCACCAAGCCACACCCCTTGGGGACTTGATAATAATATACGTTAATTATATGTTACATTATTCAGCCACAGTTGAATGTAGTATTGCCCACCATATTATATAAAATATACGCGTAAGCATGACTTAATTTTTGAGATGCTAATTGTCATCCTTTTACCTCAGCGAAAAAAAAAACTAGGGTATAAGTTTGAAAATTTCCTTTTAACAGAATTATTATGAGCATAATGTTTATAACGGAGTCATCTAGATTTGTCTCTAATTAATGACTCCAAATAATTATCATGCATTCATTGAGTGAATTATAAAGTCAAATATACGGGTTATGTTGTTTTATTTATAGGTAAGAATATGTAACCATTGACTTTGTTACGATACTGAGGTGGGCCAATTATATTTGTCTAGTAATTAGGCATATATTTGAGTAGTTTCAAAATTATTATTAATTAGAAACATAATTTTTTTATCGTTAAATAGAATTAGAATTAACATTCCGTCGCTAAATAGAAACAGAATCTCAATTCCGTAGTTAATTTTAAATTTTAATTTTAATTTCTAATTTGTAAAACTATTGTTAATTAGAAACAGAATTGTTCCATTGCTAAATAGAAACATAATTAATAGTTCGTCACTAAATAGAAACAAAATCTCAATTTCGTAACTAATTTTAAATTTTTATTTTTATTCTCATTTTAGTTTCTAATTTTCAAAACTATTGTTAATTCGAGACGAAATTTTTCCGTCGCTAATTCATCTCTAATTAGAAACAGAATTAATATTCCGTCATTAAATAGAAATGGAATCTCAATTCCGTAGCTAATTTTAAATTTTTATTTTTATTTCTAATTTTCAAAGCTATTGCTAAATAGAAACGAAATTATTTCGTCGCTAATCTGTCGCTAAATAGAAACGAAATCTCTATTTCGTCGCTAATTTTTAAAATTTTCAATCCCCCCAAGATTTTATTCCTTCGGCGCCACTTTTTTTTTAAAAAAAATATAGACGGATTTTCCATCGCTAAATAGAAACGGAATCAATTTTTCATTGCTAAATAGAAACAAAATCTTTATTCCGTCACTAATTTTTAAAATTTTCAATCCCTCCAAAATTTTATTCCGTCGACGCCATTTTTCTTTAAAAAATTGAGAAGGATTTTCGTCGCTAAATAGAAACGGAATCTCTATTCCGTCGCTAAATTTTGTCAAATTTTAAAAATTTCCCGCCTTACAAAAATTTCAAATGTCTAATAAATTTACAAATCTTCATACTTCTCTTATTTTCTTCATCTATATTTGATGGTGTATTGGAGTTGAGAAAAAATTACACCATCAAAAATTTTCTTACCCAATTCCATATACCATCAAATTTATTCATACCTCAACTCTCATTATCAATCTCTCATTTTCCTTATCTCCACTTTTAAATTTTCCCGAGAAACAAACACTAATAATTTTTTTTTTTGTTTAAGGGGGCGTAAATGGATGGTGATGTGTCGAAACTTGCGGTGGACATTACGGTGTCTTGTGGAATTGAAGATGTATATATAACAATTAAAAAGGTCACTTCTTTAAAATTTTCCACCATTCAAAAATTTCAAAATTTTCCCTTATCTAAAATTTAAAAATTTCTCACATCAATATAATTATAAAATTTCCCACCTCTTTAAAATTTTAAATTTTTTTCCTTTCTAAAATTTAAAACTTTCTCTTATTTATAAAATTTAAAAGTTTCACGCATCTTTAAAATTTTAAATTTTCCCTCTCTAAAATATTAAAAATTTCTGTTTTTTAATTTTTTTTTTAAATATATAGCTACAGAAATTCTGTCTCTATTTAGCTATGAGAATTTATTACATCGCTAAATAACAACGAAATTTCCGTAATTATATAGAGACTGAATAAAATCTCAACGCTAATTTTAGCGACGGATGTAAAATTTCCATCGCTATTTTTTTTACGACCAACAAAATAGAGACGAAATTTTTCCGCCTAGCTACGAATTTTTCCGTCACTATTTGATTGTTTTCTTGTAGTGTGCATACAATTCTCATACGTAATTCATTACCTATTTTAAAATAGGTATTTGATAAATGTTGTCATAATGGATTCCCTAACTAGCATTGCTATGACACATTTATTGGGACGGATCAGAAACCCCTAGGGTCGGATCGGTACCCCACGCAGCAAAAAATGGGTCTAACCTGTGGATATCAAGCATGAGATAATTTTAAATAATTTAATGAAAATACTATATTTGATTACGAGTGCATAGGAAAAAACCGCGGCTGAATCGGAGTCCGGAAACTCAAAACAAAGAAAAACAAATTCAGTGTGCGCACACCAAAATTAATTTTAGCATTAAAACCAACATCAACACATGTTATATAACAAAAATCAAGATTTTCAATGAATCAAATATTTTTACAAAAACATAAATTTATTTAAATACGCACTTACGTAAATTTTGAATTCAAAACACAAATCAAATTACAATCCCACAATGAAGTGACTCGTGAACAATTCTAGGTCACCCAAAGGTGGTCAAGTGATTCTAGAATGGTAGCCTTAACTCTAAGCTATTATCTAGAGTTACAAACTCTAATTTTAGGTATATGTCTAACATAAATATTTTGACCCAATTACAAGCAAATTGTGTTTATACTTTCAAATCATCTTAACACAAATTAATTAGCCTAATTTCAATATTATGTATCTAATACATAATTCAACACTATACGTCTCACTAATGAAAAATATAGCTTTTGAAGAAGATCAAACTTACCTAGCAAGGTTGATTCAAAGATCCAATCTACTTCTCCTTGTTGAAATGTTTAGAGAACTTCCAAATATTAGCAAGCTTGACTTCAAGATCCAATCTTGATTCCAATGCTAGCAAGCTTCACCCCAAAATCCAATCTTGATTTCTCCTAAATGAAATGTTATAGAGACATCACAAATATTCTATAAACACTACTCTAACTATAATATCTCGGGTTTTTTTGGAACAGTTTGGGAAAATTATCAAATTAAAGTTAAGGATTTGGAACGCGATGGTAATCGAAAATCAGAGAATATGTGTTGTGAAATAGGTTGGATTATTTTGAAGTGAAGGTTTGTCGCATTGGAAAATGCGTGGTTTCGAGAATCGGTTACGCGATTTCTGATTTTATCGTTATACGCGTAAACTTTTCTTATATCGGCTATAAAGATAGCAAACAAACTCCGATTAAGCTGATTCTTGAATTATCAGACTCATTTTTCCGAGACGAACAACTTTCATGTTGAACACTTTTCGAAATTTACATCAGAAAGGCTTCAAAAATACAAAATTTCTAAGAAGTTCCATGACAGTGGCCTGAATGTAATTTTCGAGGGTCAGATTGTAATTTTAAAAATTTTTCTATATATACCTCTAGGCATGGCAAGGTAACTCGGACCCGGCCCGGTTCCGCATGGACCCGGACGATCCGGGTCCGGGATTAAAAAATCTGGATCCGGGTCTTAAAATTCGGACCCGGGAGAATCCGGACCCGGGATCGCACGGGTCCTGCCCGGATAGACCCAGGTCCGGAAAAAAAAAAAAATAAAAAAAAAATATATAATTAAAATATAATGAAAAATATAAAATAATATGCATATATATATATATATATATATATATATAAATATAGTATAATTAAAAAATATATATATAAAAGAATTGAAATAAATTGACAAAATCCAAATATAAAAATAAATAAAATAAAATAATAAAAATTTAAAAAAATAATAAAATAACCCGGGTATCCGGATCTAGACCGGGTAGACCTGGGTCCGGACCCGTGTCTATTTACCCGGATCCGGAACCGGACCCGAGCTAACAAAAATGCTTCCGGATCCGGATTTTGTCATCCCTATATACCTCGAAATTTCTAGAAATTGCAAAAGTTTCATATATTCTCTACATCACCCACACACATCCCCATCTCCAAAAAAGGAAACAACAACGCATTGGTCGCACCGGTGGCCAGCCAGCCATGGCCGGCCTTCGCGATGACACCTTAAGATGCATCCGGCCACCCTACGTCCAACGGTGGCCGGCGGCAACGCTGAAAACGCCGACAACGGTGAGAAATGGAGAGAGAAGCGCGTGAATGAGTTTTGCGATCTCGGCTTGTCGCTTCGTTTCATGACCCGAGCCACCCGCCAAATCGAAGCTCTCAGAGGGTACTACAAGTTGGCGATGACAGATTTTCCGTTCCATGCATCCGGCCACCCTACGTCCAACGGTGGCCGGCGGCAACGCTGAAAACGCCGACAACGGTGAGAAATGGAAGGAGGAGAAGCGCGTGAATGAGTTTTGCGATCTCGGCTTGTCGCTTCGTTTCATGACCCGAGCCACCCGCCAAATCGAAGCTCTCAGAGGGTACTACAAGTTGGCGATGACGGATTTTCCGTTCCGTGCACGGTTGTATACAACGAAGAAAAAAGATTTCAATGAATAGTAACATATCGGTGAACAGTAGTAGCTCCAATCAGAATTCTATCGATTCCAGCACATTCGTGGGATCGTTTGGAGTCTGTATATGCCCTCGAAATCTCAGTAAGACCTCCCGGTTAAAAATCCGCAAATTTCAAGTTTATAGTTAAATGATTGGATGTATCCAGTAGCTTCATAGCATAGAGTATTAATATAAATTGAATTGTATGAGTATTAGTATATTGAATATATGTATTGGCAGAATCCGAGTGAAAACTGAACGAGTTGATCTATCCGATAGAATATGTATGTAAGTTTTCGATAAAAGTGGGTTTTTACGTAGAATGATTTGTTTTGATTTTAATGATAGTTATGAGTTATATATGATATTACGAACATGTTTGGATAAATCCCGGGGTAGGTTCGGAGGGTTTGGGACCCTTCCGTAGTGGTTGCGGAAACTTTTTCGGAAGATTTTTCAAAAATACGTAAATCGAGAATTTAGGTGAACTAGTGGCTTGAAATTATTTTTAATTGTGTTTTAAGACAATTGGAACTGAAACATTGAAAACAGACTTAATTTGGTTGTTCCGGAAAGATCCGGGATTTTATCGTAGTTAAGTGGAGAATACCGTAAATCACGATTCTGACAGCTTTTCGCCATTTATTTTGACATATGTGACTAAGACCTGGAGTGCTCGCGAAGTCAGGTAAGTAACTCATGGGATGAGAACTTAAGTAAGTGAATTCGTGTTTTGATTATTCATATATATATTTATATGTATATGTATATAAATGACTAACATGTTTAGGATAAGAATAAGATAGTTAAGAGATGGTCTTGAGAACAAAGTTCAAGGTTATGTATGGATAAGCTAATCGACCCCCACAGGTATGGATGTTTATGTTATTTCCATGAGATGAATTGAAATGTTTGATAGGCCTAATATCTAAGTGTATGTATGGATGTACGTAAGGGTACGAACCTGTAGAAGTATGATTACATGTATGTAAGTGAATATGTAAATGTATGAGTATATAAACGTGTATTCACATGTGTATATATGATGTTAAGACATGTATAGGTCGGGTATACGGAATCGGTAAATGGAATAAATCATGGTTTCTAATTTGGTATAAGCTAAGCTCTAGTACGTGTGCGATGAGATACGTTTATGAATGGATGCTTCTGATAAGAATTTTGGAAATAAAGTGTATTTGATTGATAAGTTAAATATATGAAGATTGTTAAAATATTGTATCAGGATTGATGTTATGTTCATATGTTTGATGTAAGTGCATATGTATACAACGATTCAAATAATAAGCAATGTTTGACATGTATATGCTTGTGTATGAGAGGTCGTGTGATGAGTTTGTGTCACGTGATATGTGTGTATGTGTGTATGTTTAATTGGGTGATGATTTCGTGGTGTAGTATTCGAGCTGGTTAAGAATCCGTTCGTACGGAATTCATCTCATATCTATTCTAAAATAGGTAATGAGTCTCGTACGAGCATTGTGTGTATAAGCCAGTGGTATGTATGTGTTATGAATGATGTGATCTTTGATGTGTCGGTTGTTGTGTGTGCTTCGTGGTTGGTGTTGATGTTTGTTAATATGTTTGAGTGTATGTATGTGTATGATAGAACTCGTGTTATGTATGGATCGTGTATGCTTATGTGAAATAAAGGGATGATTTGAAACCGATGAGAATTTCAGAGGTTATAAAGCGTGTTTTCCAAGTTGTAATGGTATGTACGTATATGTATAAGAATTACGATATTGTATTTGCATGTATATAAGAGAAGTACGTTTTGAATTGAAGAAAGTGTGATTGTTTCATCGATTTGATGATATTTCAAATATGGGTATTGATGATAAAACTATAGATGTATGACTTCGTGTTTCACGTGATTGAAGTGAAATTAATGTTAAATGATATACTCTATGGTATTCAAGTTTTCCTGTGTATTCTTTGAAAGTTAGTTATGAGATTGGCATGTATGTAGACATGAAAATATGAACCTTGACGTAAATAAAGTATAAATAATAACAAAAGTTGATAACTCTGAACTCGTCGTAACTTAGTAAATTTGACAAAACTTCTAATGTGGTTGACTTATATGATTTGTTTGCTTGTAGTGTTAGCATGGTTACTTATTGAGTTTTTATAACTCACATCAAACCAGTTACTAGTTTTGCAGGTTGGCTACCAGATGGGTCAACCACTCCAACTTTGAAGTCATATTCGAGACGTGGATCACCCAAGCAGCAGTCACCCTCGCAAGTGTCCTGTAAAGGGTTTAGAGGCATAGGACGAAGCACACACAACAACCGACACATCAAAGATCACATCATTCAATAACACATACATACCACTGGCTTATACACACAATGCTCGTACGAGACTCATTACCTATTTTAGAATAGATATGAGATGAATTCCGTACGAACGGATTCTTAACCAGCTCGAATACTACACCACGAAATCATCACCCAATTAAACATACACACATACACACATATCACGTGACACAAACTCATCACACGACCTCTCATACACAAGCATATACATGTCAAACATTGCTTATTATTTGAATCGTTGTATACATATGCACTTACATCAAACATATGAACATAACATCAAATCCTGATACAATATATTTTAACAATCTTCATATATTTAACTTATCAATCAAATACACTTTATTTCCAAAATTCTTATCAGAAGCATCCATTCATAAACGTATCTCATCGCACATGTACTAGAGCTTAGCTTATACCAAATTAGAAACCATGATTTATTCCATTTACCGATTTCGTATACCCGACCTATACATGTCTTAACATCATATATACAATTCTGAACAGCTTATGTGAAATAAAGGGATGATTTGAAACCGATGAGAATTTCAGAGGTTATAAAGCGTGTTTTCCAAGTTGTAATGGTATGTACGTATATGTATAAGAATTACGATATTGTATTTGCATGTATATAAGAGAAGTACGTTTTGAATTGAAGAAAGTGTGATTGTTTCATCGATTTGATGATATTTCAAATATGGGTATTGATGATAAAACTATAGATGTATGACTTCGTGTTTCACATGATTGAAGTGAAATTAATGTTAAATGATATACTCTATGGTATTCAAGTTTTCCTGTGTATTCTTTGAAAGTTAGTTATGAGATTGGCATGTATGTAGACATGAAAATATGAAACCTTGACGTAAATAAAGTATAAATAATAACAAAAGTTGATAACTCTGAACTCGTCGTAACTTAGTAAATTTGACAAAACTTCTAATGTGGTTGACTTATATGATTTGTTTGCTTGTAGTGTTAGCATGGTTACTTATTGAGTTTTTATAACTCACATCAAACCAGTTACTAGTTTTGCAGGTTGGCTACCAGATGGGTCAACCACTCCAACTTTGAAGTCATATTCGAGACGTGGATCACCCAAGCAGCAGTCACCCTCGCAAGTGTCCTGTAAAGGGTTTAGAGGCATAGGAGTTGTGATTGACGTTCTGTTGTTTTCGTGTAGAGCACGTGAATTGTATTTAATAAGTTAAAGTTTTAATTGTTTATGATATTGTGGGCAGAGCCCTTGAGTGTTGATAGATGATATAGGCACGGAGCCCTTAGGTAATGTTTTTGATGTGTTGGTGTGGACCTGAGATCCATTTTGAAAAATGATGTTTATTTTAGAATCGTTTTGGTGCTGGACTGAGATCCAAATTGTCCGGTTTTAGGATGCATCATGCCAGATTTTCGTAAATTTAGAGGCTTATGGAGATGGGTCAATCCTGTCTCCTGCCGGTAGCATTCTGCCTCTGTCGGGGTGTTACACTAACTTAGGCTAATTTCTCTAATTTTTGATTGTGTTTAGCTTTCTCAAGCTTTTGTTTTGCTTAATTAAAACTTTCCTAAAGCTTGCTATTTATAGCAAAACTTAGGTAATTTTTAATTAATAAAAGTTGTAATCAACTTTTAGGTGGACTTAATCTAATTTGTCCAAATATGTATAATTAGGTGTGACTAATCTCCATTGTCTACCGCTTTGATTTAATCCAATTAAATCAAGACAATGATTAGGAAATGAATTAGTTCAATATTTGCCACTTTGATTTAATCCAATTAAATCAAGCCAAAACCACATATTATTACATACTTACAATTACCATAATATCCTCAAATGGTAGAGATAATTGTGATTTTACAATTAAGCCCTTGTGTAATTATTGAATTAATCTAATTAATCCAATTAGGTCAAAGTAAATAATTGATATTATTCAATAACACTTGATTATCTTAGTTGATAATTATAATATCGAATATTATCTTTTATCAAAATTAATCAGCTACTCAAGTCTTCAACGAGTACACTTCATATTGGGACTCTCTAAGTTCAGACACGTTCGTCATATAAACGTAGCTAGTATGTATGCAATTCTGCCACCTCCGAAATCACGAAGAACATGAACGACCTTTCTGAACTATACAAGTCGAAGTCATCACATATGGTGTCACTTTTTCTGGCTTGCTGATTTCTGTGTTCCAGCATTTCCCGCGTGCTTCCGTTTCGTTCGTAAGGTCCCAAAACACATACAATTGCTCCAAGATCCATGTTATAATGCTTCCTACTAATAAAACATAAAACAAACTACATAATACATTAAATGACACGAAACCTAACAAAATAGTAAGCTAAGAGTGCGGAATAAGTGGGTATAAACCGCACTTATCAGGCAACATGGGGCATCCACATGATAATAACTAGCATCCGAAGCAAAATGGGCAACATGAGATCTCGTCTCACGGTAAATAATCTGGCATGTATATGTACACGAAGTGCATTCTAACATAAAACTCTCACGACAATATAGCAAAGCTGGCAACATGGGGTATCCCCATGACAATATATGGCATCCGGAGTTAAATTGGCAACATGAGACTTTGTCTCATAGCAAATAATCAGGCACGTATATGTAAACGAAGTACATTCTAGCATAAAAGGCATTTCTAAAACACATGCTCATGTATCTCAAGTATCATGCAAACTTTATCATATATTACAAACTCATGATTGCAAACATAATCAATAATTGATCCATTCTAAAATCTAAATGTTCTAAAATCTAAATCATTTAATGCATTACCTTGAAAATTTATTTAAGAAAACATACATAACTATATACTTTGAAAAGCATCAATGTTATAATTTTATCCACACACATATCAGACTCATCACATAACACACGTCAAATTCATCATTCATCGACAAATAACTCGTAAATTATGAAACAACGAAACTATATACATGTGCGCGCACACACACACACATCTTTTCTATGACACAAGAAACAACCGATACGTCATACATTCATCACATGGAATACTTACTTGGTTACGTGAACACTCCTGATCCTAGCCAAATCTATCAAACAAATGGTGAAATGCAATTAGAATCACTGTTATACGAAAATCCTGACTCAGCTATAAAAACAATTTCCTAAAACATCCAAATCAAGTCTAATTCCAATTATTTCAGTTTTGTTACTCTTAAAACACATTATACTATAATCACATAGCATCAAATTCACTTTCCGATCTAAAACCTGAAAATCCTCTTAAAAGTCTGAAACGTTATAAATGGATCTGAGACCTTTTGGATCCTTTCTGTTTTCTTTCGAAACCTTTCTAATATAATAATATATCATAAAATATCACTCTAAGATATCCAATTAGCTTAAATCCTTGAATTATATATTTTCAGAAATCTTCCGAAAAAGATTTCAAAAATACTATGGAATGATCCTGAACCTTCCGAGACTTTTCGAAACCATCTAAATATCATCATATCATCATAACTAAGTCATATATATTATTACATTCATCAAAACATCAATGTGCACGAAATCGAATTTTATCGGAAACTCGCTTAACCTACCAGATTGATCTAATTTATTATGATTTCACTCGAATTCTACAAACAATACAAATTCAGTACATTCTAGCATAATTACCTCAATACACATCAAAACATAACTCTACGAATCTATCGGAAGCATTTGAATATTAACTAACTTCACTAAAATTCTGAGGGCACTGACGGACTCCTAACGCTCCCATTAATGCAGTGGAATTGACAAAATTCAAATCTGAGCACCCCGGGCTTATGAGTCACTATTCACAGCTCGTTCTAGCCTCGATTTATATATATGAAATCGAGCGCCAATCGAAGAAACTGTCATTGCAGCCTCATAGTACGTTCCAAGAGCTTCAATTTGGTGAGTGGTTTGACATATAGATCAAAGAAACAAGGCAGAATCAAAGCAATCTTTCCTAAAGCTGCTTTGGGCGAGTGGGGCCCACACAGGGCGCATGAGAAGCCCCACCCCCACCAGCCACCACCGGAAACGTCTCGATGAGACGCTTCTAATGGTGGTGACACGTGCTGGCGATGACGACCGAAAGGTTATCCGCCGGCCGTGTCTCCCTTTCTCTCTCATCTTGCATCTCTCTCTGAAATTTGGATGAAGTTTGTGTCCTTTTGCAATTTTCGAAAATTATGGCCCTAATTATAGAGAATATTTTTGAAATTACGAAATGACCCCGAAATCTGTACTTTGGCTCTTATATGGGGTAATTTCGAAAATTATCATTTTTGAGGCATTTCTTATGCGAAAGTGTTCAAAATAAAAGTTATTCGTCTTCGAAAAATATTTCCAACAGTTTAATAAAAACATCAATCGGAGTTCATTTTATATTTTTATAGCCAAAATAATAAAAACTCCGTCATATATAAAAATATCCCAAAAAATACGTGTAACTGATCCTTTCGAATGACACAAATTCTAAAACTTTGAAACACCACTTCAAGACATTCCAATATATTATTTAACATTGAAACTCTTATTCTCCAATATCATCTAGTTCCGAGAACTAAACTTCAAATTGAGAACCTTCAAAAAATATCCCAAAAATTTAGAGATATTACATAAAGGGCATGGTGGTTGGCCGTGTGTTAGCTAACATTGTAGCTTTTATGGGCGTTGGGTTAGTTTGTTTCTAAGAACAATAGAAGAAGTTGAGGATTAAAGAAATGCTGATGTATGTAGTTTGAGTTTGGTGATGCTGCTTTCTTGGGTTGCATGGTCAGTGTTGGTGTTCTGAGTAAAATGTAAGGATGTTAACTGGGGGTGTAAATGTTTTTTTTCTCTTTCACATCATGTGTCCAAGTTGTATCTTTTATCGGAAGTCTATATAGATGATATATATATGATTATTCTCCTTTCTCACTTTTTAATAATATTGATTATCCATTTCAAAAAAAAAAAATTGGCTGTTTTGGGATTATTGTAGTTGCTTCTACCATGCTAATCAAGCAAGCCGCAGAGCAAAAAATACAACTCAGGTGTCTGATAAACAGGTTGTTGAGAATAATGTGAGTTTAAAAAAAATAACACAAGCTTTTGGTAAATTTTATTACTAAAGTGTTATTTCATTGTATAACTGCCAAAATGACACGAGTTTAAGATGCATTTTGGTTTTCTAGAGTGAGTTTAATAAGTTATCGAGACATCTTCTTCTTCTTCTTTTTTTCCATTTTAAACTTTATAATCCGTATATACAGAATATGTTAAAATATATAACATTATATAAAAATATAAATAAAATACAAGTACTATTTATTAAGTTCACATAAAACTTGTTGCACTAAATTAAATAAGACATTAATAAGGTTATAATTGGAACTTACTTCTAATCATAATAGTCCAAATTTAATTGGGATCTTTCTTCCAATCATAATTGTCCAAATAATATAAATTATTTAACATTCTCTCAAATTTTTTTAAAAAAAAGTGTCTTTTATTCCACTTTATATTCTTTTTATGACGGGGACATATAGATTTGGTTAGGTTAAAGGTATTTTTATAGTTAAAATTAATATAACTTATGATTTGTAAACTTCCACTAATAAATAATTGAATAATGAGTATAAAATAAAAATTCAAAATATGAAAAGATAAGATGATATTAGTAAATGTCTATTATTTAAAAAGGTTGGGTTAGTAATTATTATTGAACTCCTAGTGATAAAAAAATTAGTTACAATTCGAAAAATATGACGAATGACTTGTTTGACATGTCATAACATTAATTAAAGGCATATTAAATTATGATTTATTGTTGGTGACCATGTCTTATTTGGTAGGTCATATAATATAATTATAGTTATAAGATAAAATAAAATGATGTGATTATTTACAAGAGAATACGAAAGGATATGAATCATATAATTATGAGAGAAATAGAAATGATATGAAGTCGAAACATATTTATGCATATAATTATGAGAAAATATGAAAGGATATAATACATATATTTATGAGAGAATATAAAATGATATGAATTGCATAATTATGAGAGAAAATGAAAAGATATAAATCAAACAATTACGAGAGAAAGGTGAAAGAATATGAATCATATAATTATGTGATAAAAATAAAAAGATACGAATATAATGATGAGAGAAAGTGAAAGGATGTAATTATTTATGAGAGAATATGAATCATATAATTATGAAAGAAATAGAAATGATACAATAGGGATGGTAAAAATTCATGTGGGGATGAAAGACCGCGGGGACCCGGTACTTTAGGGGCGGGTAAGGGATAATTTTTTATACCAGTTGATTGGACGAGTCAAGTACAGGTATTTGCATCCCGTTAAAATAGAGGTAAAATCCCTGTGTGAACGGAGACTCATATAGGGACCCGGTATGTTGGGGTCGGGTAAGAGTATAATTTCTGTACATAATGATTGAATGAGATAGGTACGGATATTGACATCCTCGTACCATATTCCGCCCGTTGATATCTCATACATATATTTATGAGAGAATATAAAACGATATAATCTATATATTTATGAGAAATATGAAAAAGATATTAATTATATAATTATGAGATAAAGTGAAAAATACATTTATGAGAAATATGAATCGATATAATTTATATATTTATGAAAAAAAATTGAAAAGATATGAATTGCATAATTATGTGTTTGTGAAAATGAAAAAGTGAAAAGATATGAAATCAATATGTGTTTGTGAAAATGAAAAGATATGAATAAAATAATTATGAGAGAAGTTGAAAGTATATCAATCATATAATTATGTGAGAAAATAAAAAAAGATTTGAATTTAATTATAGGAGAACATAGGAAAAATATTATTTTATTAGACAATCTCAATAAAAATGAAGAAATTCAGTTTAGATATAGATAAAGAACAAATCTTTCACTCTTCACAATAATGGAACAAAGAATCCCCCACTTAAAGATTCAAACAAATATAAAATCGAAAGCTTCAAAACACAGGATTAATGTATTAGTCCTGAAAAAGAATAATCAAATCTTAATCTCATCTTACCAATTAATTCTCCTAGCCCAGAAAATCGAACAATAAATAATAATTAATTAACTCTCAAGAGGAGGAGAAGCTCTTGGTCTTGTATCGGTACAAAACCCTATTCTTCTTGCTCGAGGCATTGTCAATTGTGACCACAAGCTTTCCAGCTTCATTGTTCTTGAAAGTGTTGCGTATCGGCCGTTCATTTGATCCTATCTTTTTGCCCTTCTGAACAATTATGGTGTATGAGCCTTCATCGCTTGGCACAAATTCCTCCTTATAATTCACTTCCCGACCCAGAACTGCTAGATCCCAAGTGATTGTACTTCCAATCTGTCAGAATCATTTTTTTTTTAATAACATTTTTCAGAATCAATGCAGTTTTGTATCCTGAGAATTAATTTCATCAACATTTTTACCTCAGGAGCCGGAATCTCAATAGTTGCAGTTGATCCTGGTTTGAGAGTAATCTCAGAAACAGCAGAATCTTCTTTAGAGAACTCGAAATCGTTATCCCTCTTGAAACCACCATATTGGACAGGGAGCTCCTCGGCTGGAATGTAGCTAATATTCAAGAAAAATTTAGCTCATTTCATTAGCTTTTAGTCACAATGCCATTCAGATGATTAACAAAACAAGCACATATGTAAAAGAAAGAAAATACTCACTTCAGGAGTGTTTCAGTGACCTTGGCCGGGCGAGCAACAACAAATTTACTCTTGGTTCTTTGGGTTAAGAAAGGTGATATGAGAGCATTCAAGGCATAGTACCAAAATGGAGCATTAATAATTATCTGCAATCAAACAAATTTGATTGATTAAAAGAAGCAAATGAATTAGATTAATGAATAATTAATTAAAGGAATTGCTTACATTTCTGGCGACAAATTCAGGGTAATTATTCTGTAAAAGATCAACAGCTTGTTTCATGGCAACCCTCAGCTCCTTCTTTGCAAGTACTGGAGCATTCTTCAAATCATTGACTTGAAGCAAAGAAGAAACGCCACCAGGCTTCAAATCAAGCTTCTGAACGCCCTGCTCCATCAGCCTCAGCCTCCACCTCAAGAACTGGCCACGCTTCTCCTCAGTACCAAAGGTCTTCTGATAAAGCTCTTTACTCCCAAACACCCCATGAATGTTATAGCAAATAGGGTGGCCTTCGCGATCAACACCATTCATGTAAGCAGCGGAGCTTAAATCACCCTCCAATTCCTCATCTAAAATGGAATCAATCTTGTTCTCCTTCCTCCATTGAATGGTCTGTTTCAGCATCTCGAATGCATCTTTCACCTTAAACTCTCTAGCCCTCAAGAACTTCAGCAGAATCACATCAATCCCCTCAGCACCTTTACTTGGCAAAAGGGGCACTCCCCAAAGTGCAATGTCCTTATCAACTTCAACACACACCTCTTCTTCTTCTTCAGGTTCCTTTTTTTCTTCTTCATTTTCATCATGTTTCTCACTTTCTTGGGCAATTTGCTCTTCTGGGTTTTTCTCCTCTTCTTGTTTAGCTTCTGCTTCTGGCTTTTCTGGTTCTTTCTCCTTCTCTTCAACTCCATTGCTGGCTGCTGCCTTTTCGCTCTTCTTGGGCTCCTTAACTTTCTTGAACAAATTGTTCCCAAGAATGGCTTCTTCAAGCTTGGCCTTGAAATCATTCAAAGCCTTCCTCTCAAACTCCTTCAGATCAGAGAGAAAATTGCTCTCTTCCTTATAAGAAGAGCATTTCTCAACAGTTTTTGGCTCTTCTTTAATCACAGCAACCTTCTGGGTATCTTCTTCAACTTTAATAACCTCAACAGCCATTGTTACTCCTTAATTCTCCAAGCAAAGCAAGAAACAAAATTCTTAAACAAGCAGAAAGAGTGAACGTGTTTCTTTTCTCTCTCTCTCTCTCCCTTTCTGCTTTGTTATATGAGCTTGGGATGTTTATTTTGTTTGGAGAGAATAGAAGCGGGTTGTAACGGCTATATATTTTGAAACAATACAAAAGAGTGGGGCCCACCAACGGTTACTTATCTGGATCCACCGCAGAGGAGCCGTTGGGTTTTGCTAGCCTGGAGGCCAGCAAGATTCCGCCACCCTTTTCTTGGGCCCGCATACTTTTCATATTCTCTAACTTATATTTATTATTGTTAACTTAAACTAATAAAAGTTTTGGCTGCATTTGATTACAATCATTTGTTCTTCTGTTTTTTTTAAATGAGTTGTTATTATTCCCAACTAAATGATTTTGTTCAAAATTTGAATGTCTGCCACGAAGCCATCTTCTGTGTGTAATTATTTTTTAATATAAATTATATGGTTGTTAATACATCACTTCAATTGAAATTCTTATAACACTTACGGTATTTTAATTTTCGAAAATTAGTTGGTTGATATTATTGAAGACTTAATCATGATTAAATTCGTTAATTTTCCTTGAACTTTATTTATGACGTCGATTTGCTGGCAATGGCAGTGGGAATGTATGTCGTTATTTGCTTGGCTCGTCTCTTCCAACCCCTAGAAAATAGTTGCCACTAGGCATGAAACCATTGGTTAATCATTTTTGTCCATTTTGTGTCTGTGGCTTTTCTGGCCGCATGATTAGGTGGTCCAGTCACAGCTGCATGTGGCAGGTAACATTTGGTTTGGAGAATATATATATATAAATCGCAAGAACCTTGGCTTGATTGAAGAAGATTCCGTCGAAATGATCAAATCCAGACCCATTCATCAAAGATTCCATATGCATATATTGCAGCTTGAATAGTCAACTTACAGAGAGCTGGCGGGAAAAAAAATAGTATTGTATTGTGCATTTGGCAATTAAGTTGCAGTTTAACCAAAACCAGCTCAATCAAAGGAAGGCTTCTCAGATTAGGGCAGAAGAAGTCACAATTCATAAACTTGATTTTCAATAATACAAACATGACAACTAATCCTCATTAGTTGTAAATTTACAATATATATATATCAATGAATAATATTTTTTTCAAGAAGCTATAATACCTGCTGGCTTAAATTTAACACTCGTTAGAGAAAACTCCATAAGAGGCTGCAGATGCCAGTAAATGCCACTAAATATGTCACATAAAAACAAAATTGCCAACCCCTCAAGTCAAGATGGTTAATTGATGTCCATGTATTCACCAGTAACTCTGTACAAAAACAAATAACAAAAACATTATCAACAGCAGTTCCACCAGAGCGAGCTGAAGATGGTATTTGAATCCCTATATCAAATGCTGCTCGCAAGATGAATATTTCATTTTGAATCCCAAGCGCATATATATATATATATATGTGTGTGACTCAATGAAAGAGCTACATTAATATGTTATGAAAGTGCATTTCTTTTCATTATTATTTATTGATGCATTACTTTTTGGTAAGGTAAAGATCTTAGCAGCAACATTTAATAAAACTTGGCGATGTTATGTTAGTTATCAAATTCTTCTTAGGACTGCTACTTCAAGAGTTCCATGTTGTGATGAGTAATGTATTGTGCAGGTAGGGAGTCTCATTATGTGTCTGTAAAATCATATATGCTCACAAAGAGCGAATGATGCTTCAAGATGCAAACGTTTTATCAGTGAGATCATAACCATCTAGTTTCACATACCTATTATATGACAAGAATGCGTCGCCTATGGTTCCTACAACCTTATTTCGTACCTTCCGAACACAAACCTGCAGTTATACAGTTTAAACAACTTTCCTCAGGTAAAGAGATGATGAGGATGATGGTAGAATATGTCCATAAGGTCATGCATAATACTCTAAAGTCTAAAGGATTATACCCACTTGTACTCCATCAATAGGGCCTGCCTCTGGATCTCGATTACGGTGAATTACAATCCCATTGTCACATTTGTTTATGAAGTGTGCACTTCCACTTATATCATAGAGATTAGGCGGATCCCCGGCCCAATTGTGTAGCTGTCAGACAAATAGTGAAATTATAAAAAGGAGATACTGAGCAACAAACTAGAGTTCAGGGATGCTAACCTGTCTAGGATGGGCGACGAACCAAACATGGCAAGAGTGATGTTGAGCAAACCGCCTGACCATCGTAAGCATCTGACTCACATACTCAGTTTCGGTCCTGTCAGAAATAATGTTCACATGTTGATAAAAGAAGAAACTCTGGAATTTATTATGCAAGCACGAGGAATGCTTTGAATAGAAAAGCGTGCATCTGAGAGGATATGACTTTCTTGAGGTTTGTTTCTTCCCTCTGTCCTTTTGCTAGGACAAATTGACCTTTATCAAAACAAAAATACAGAACACTCTCGAGGAAAAGCAACTTAATCTCAAAAAGAAGAATAAGGCAGCAATCTAAAGAGACAAATTACAAGTCACCATACTCATTGCCCATGCTCCAAATATGATCATATTCAGTCACACACAGTTTTCATCGCTATTTAAGTACCTATCAACTGTTGCCTTTTCCAATATTTATGTCCAGAAAAAAATAGATAATTACATACGTACATAACACAAAATTTACATAGAACACGACATTCGCTGTGCACAAGGCTCCAGAAAATAGATTTACAGGAAAAAATGCTTAGGAATTCCCAATGCCATCCCAGCACACATAAATGACTTGATCATTAAAGTGAAAAGAAGACATGGTTTCACTCTTAATCTTCTCTCTCTCTCTCATATTTATTTAATTATTTTTTTTTAACTTTTCGTGTGTGTGGGTGGGTGGATTTGGGGGAAAAAGATAGTTAACGTAAAGAGACTCACTGGTTCACAGGACGTTGATGATCAAGCTCATTGTAAGGATCAATTACAAGTCCACGCACCCCATGCCTTAAAACCGCTGCTTTGGCAAGATCAAGGACCCATTTTATACTTGGAAGCGAATCATTCTCACACCTGTTGCATAGCTATGTGAGAAACTAAGATAAAAGAGCAGAAACTGAATATGAATATAAAAGTTACATGGAAATAATCAGGGCAACATAGCTTAAATCTCCACAACCTCAAAAATCTTTACTCACCATGTACAACTCCAAAACAAAACTTTTTAAATTAACCAAGGCAACTTTCAGTCTGATAACCTTAACTTTTCCTTCCAAAATCAAGGAAATTTCTTAGGCTTTTGCGCACAGATGAATTAATGCTGTGATACAGTTTAAAAAAGGATGCCTAATGTGTTTGTATTTGACTCCTAATTGAACTGTAATGTGTAAGGAAGAGTCGGCAGGAGTGGACAGTTTATTTATTGATTGCTCTCTCATTTCAAGATTGTGGTTTAAGCTTTTCAAGGCAGCATGAACTTCACAGTTTACTCTGAAATCTTGTGTTTCAATTTTTGTTGAGAATCCCTTCACTGATGAGAGGTGATTCAGGTGAAGCACCCATTTTATCTAGACGAAATATATCTGCACAAAAAATGAGCAGAGTAGCCTTTGAACATGCTTGTGAAGAGGAGGTTTGTCTTTTATGGGTTAAATTCCAGCTTTTACCATTCTTACAGACGTCATTTTGAAAATTACCTCGAAAATTTTATACATACAAATTCAGATGCAGTTTCATATCAACTTTTGAGTACATACAGCTGTGCCTCAATAGACTTGTAAGTTTTTTGGGAACCTGTTTTGGAGTAAGGTGGTACAGCCTGGTTAATCTTTGAACAGTGGTATGAGGTTAAACATTGTAGATGACAATAGTTGGCTGTTCTGAATGTTTCCCATATAGTTTTTGCTTCACTCCCAAGGGGTTTTGCTTGCTTTGGACAGCTGGCCTAAAGCACATATGTATTTCTTTTAACATAATACATATTTACAGTTTCTTATAATCTCTATAGTTTTTGATGTCCCTCCCAAGGGATTTTTGCTGCCGCTTCACATAAAGTGTGCCTTCTCTTCAACAAATAAAGCTCTTATATTATGCATCTGAGAGGGAAAACGCTATGACTAGATAACTAATCTTGGCCTTTATAACAGGCTGGAGAGTCTGGAGTACCAAACTATATACTCCATAAATCAGGGCAAGCAGTGGGTAAATGATTATATTATTTAGAATCGACTAAAACATGATAACTAGACTAGTCACTGCATAAGTTAACAACAGTAATAATGATATGACTAACATAATAGACATATTAACCTGTATTTTTACTAGCAAAATTTTATCCACAAACTTGAAGCATCAATTTACCTTATAAGGGAAAATGTATCACTCAACCATTGCTTCCCTTGCTCAAATTCTTCAACAGTCATCCTTTCAGCAGATCCTCCATAACTGTGGTTGTCAAGGTGAGAAGACTGAAGTTAATGGTTATGTCATTTGGTGACTAATAATTTGGTGATAAATAAACATTTAAAATAAAATAAAATGACTAAATTTAAGTAATAAAAAATAAAGACTTCAGTCAACCAACCCACTGATAACAAGAAACTGACAGATTCAATGATCAAAGAAGTTCACATGCAGACAATCTTGTCTGTGCAATTTCGCGCATTTACCCATCAGAAAAGAGAAGATGACAACCAGTAAAATAAAAGGAAACACATTATTCTTATATGAAGACCTAAAACAAACCAGAAAACACAAAGTGGGAGCTTATTCTCAAACATACAGGAAATATACAAGATACTTAAGAGACCTATAAAAGGAAAAGAGGGAGTTAATTTTATGCACATAATAAATTAAGCATCTTCGCAACCCCACCATTTAGCAAAGATGGATTGATCATCCCCAACAAATGCGTTGCAATTGAAGTACTCCAGCCTAATATACCACATTAAAAATTGATTAACATTTAACTGACAACCGAATATTCTGCTCTTTCCCCTCCTACAAAATCCCACCAAGGACTCAAAAAGCTCAATGCCTAACAAAAGATAATAGAATCCCCAAAAGAAATCAGAACAAAAATACAAATCTCACAACTAGACAAGTGGACAATGTACCAACAACTAATTCTGTCTCAACATTAACATTTACTCATGGAGCAATCACTGGTTAGAATTCTATTCTTCTAATTCAAATGGTCAGTAGTAAGATATTGTAGTAAGCAACCATCTAAACAAACGAAACCTTGGCAGGAGCACCTATTACCACTCTTTCACAGAGCCTTGTTGACTAATTTTACATCAAAAACTAATTTTTCTATTCAACCTCCAACTACAGACCAAATCCTGAACTTTGCAATTCATGCTATTCCAACACCCAATCTTGACAAGTGAACTTATATTCAATATTATGAGCTATATAACAAATAAGTAATAAAATAATTTACGTCCACCATCTAATGAATACAGCTAGTCCTGACATAAAAGTCAGAACCAATCATTAAGCATGCACTGACATAAGTTAATCGATTACAGGAATTAAAAGGGAAAAGAAAGAAAGAAACTGAATGATGCAAATTTAAAATGAAGGGTACTACCCTTCAACTTACTTTGCTTCAAAAAATGGCTTCTTTATATGTTTCTCTAAAAGTTTTCTTGCATGCTCCCTTACCTGTGAATTAAACGAGAAGGGGAGAGATGAAAACATCAAAAGTGCAGAAAAAGCAATAATGAACTATTACAGTTTACACAAACGTCCCCCACTTCACCCCCACCCCCCAAAAGGAAAGAAGGAAAAAAAAGAGGAAGAAGAAGATAAACAATCAATTGCACGTATTTTCTTTACACAGTATTCACACTTTTATGACTGCAACGCTCAGTTGGGGATGTCTCCAGCAACTGATAAATCTTTCGTTTTAAATCATTAAAGGTACGTACAAAAAAAAAACAAAAAAAAACAAAAAAAAAAAAAAAAGAGGAGAGCAAGCAAATTTTGAACTTGACCTTGTTCTCCATGGAGCAGAGTGCAAATTTCCAGCCGGCACTTTCATTAATATTGCATAAGAGAGCATCAATCCACTCACTCTTCCCAGAGTTTGGAACCCCTGTTACTATAGTCAATTCTCCAGGTACAACCTGATCAAGAGGGTCGAATTATCCCTGATTCTTAATCACATTCATACACTCATTGATACATACATATTATATAATTATATAATATCTAAATACAGACAGGTACTCACATGCTCATAAATATACAAATATACCCATGCATACATATGCATTAAAAATTTATATCATGCTTACATTGTACAGTTCATTTAGTGCCCTCCACCCAGTTGATACACCAAATTCATCTCCATGAGTCCGGTAATAATATGAGTCAAGTTCATCAAAATAATTTCTGAAGTTGAATAATCCCTTTATAGGGTATAACTCAGCATTCTCGACTACTTCCTTCAGTGCATCAGGCCCTAGATACATGAGTACCTGTGAGCAAAATATATATGTTGTTAGTATTGCTGCAATGATTCTTAAACAAACTTACCGAGTAAAACTGCAACTGCAGAGGACTGGCTAAGATTACGTGTATGCAACGGAACACTACAGAACACATTTATCATTACTGAGTTGAACATGAATCATCAATATCTGAGAACATAAGCACACAAACCATTCAAACAGAAAATTGCTTGCTTTGAAGTGGCATACACCTTCACGAAACTTATGCATGGTCTTTTTATGTTGGGATCTGCTAAACTAAAATTATAACCGTGCAACTGGCTACAAACACAAACAATAGAGACTGATAACTTTTTGGACAATCTTCTCCTTTTGACCAATTCAATCTAATAGCACTCAGTATATCTCATTGAATTATTGAAAACTTGAGCGCAAATGATAAGGCTAATTGTGAGTTACAGTGTAACAAAATTCCCACTACCCGTTATTCATGCCCAACGTATTTTGCCTATTTGTCTGTCAACTGAACTTTCAAAATATCATGAATGCAACTAATGACTATGAAACCAAACATAACAATCAGATTCATCGCATCATTACCCATTACAGACAAGCAAGCACATACACATTTAGACAAAGAGATCGATGTCTAACCTCATTTGCATCTTTAAAATGATCAACATTATTTTTCTTTGGCCATCTGACTCGCCAGCATCTGCCAGAGTTACAAACAAGTAATATGTGGATTTCTTAAAGAGAGAATGATGGTACATAAAAATTAAAAATTTTGAGTACAGTCATACAAACCTCTCTCTACCAACACGGCGTGCAAGTTCTTCAGCTAAGGCTTGACCAGGTGGATCCCCATCAGTGGCAAGTATAATGCGAGATGCCTATCAATACAAACATCTTTAAGAACCAGGGTCTTTGTATGTTTACAAGTGATAATGCGAAGAAGTAAACCTATTCATACCAACCTGCTCTAGGTATTTTTTGCAGTTCCATAGATACTGATACTTTATGTCCTAGCTTTACATTATACAGAGAAGAAATATTAGTTCCAAGTATAATGCGACTTAGTTCCGCAACTTTAGCAATTTAACATGAAAGAAATGTTACTCCAATAATGAGAGAATTCTATTTGTGCTTCACTTTTTCTGCTTGAGGAATAGGAAATGAAGAGTACTTGCAGAAGCGTGAAGCTTGTATAAAACAACCACAACTCAAGGGAAAAAAGTGCAGCAAGATCATGCAATACATATAATTAATAAATTAATGATCTGTGAACAAGGAAATGTGTTTCATTTCAACATAACATGCTTACGAACACACACTGAAATTAAATAATAAATACAAAGACAGCTATGATGTGTATAGTTATGCATTTGTAATATTAGGCATTCATATTGATTTCTTGTGTAATTTGATAGAATTGCATCTCCAACAGGGGAGTTGTGAGAACAATCTTTTGAATTTTGAGTTTTTAACGTATGATACAAAAGAAAATGAAAGAAAAAAAACTGAATACTCATAAAATGCCAAAAACTGAAACATGCAGAAACTGATTTCGCAGCCAGTTGAAATTTCAACCACAATGATACCTATCAATAAAGACATAACTTCAAATATGAAAATGATAGCTGTGACACAAAGTTGGCTTAATATCAACAAAATTCATCAAAACATATATGGACATTGCAAATGACAGCATAGACATATCACGTAAAGCTAGCATCAGTCAAAAGCATGAACTAACATGGGAAATCTTCAAATGAGTTTGACAATTAGCTGCTTAAATTTTAGTTTGAGACCTAAGGGTATTTCAGACATTGCCTCTGAACATTTCAAAATTTCTAACCTTAAGGGCTATTTTTTTCCTTAAGATGAAGCCAAATGGGATACCAAATCAAATAACCCCTGAAATATGATTGAGCACTTGTTTGCTGTTAAAAAAAGGTAAATCAATCATCAAGCTTGCAAGTATGTGCAAGTTTCATAATAAAATTTGTATGACACTAAAAATGTTACACGTACTTTAGGCAAATGAGACGCACAGTGCTATAAGTATATATATAAGTGTGAGACAAGGATCTGAGTCCTGAAGTTTCGGGCAACCAAATTTTTATTAGGAAAGTGTCTCGCAACTCAATAGCATCAAACAAATGTAGCCAAACAAACAATGATAAAGAAGCATATAACAAGTGATCATCAGATACTCCAATCTTTTCAGACAGTAATCATTGACAAAGTTGGTTATTGTAAGATGCATATTCTTACAAAAAAAAAAAAAAGTTAATATCCTGGCATGCAAATGAAAAAATGAACACGTTTCCAGGTATATGTGTTGGCAAAAAAAATTCCTGGTAAACATTGATCACAAGTTAGTGGAAAAATATTTAATTATGTCCATTACTGAAATAAGTAGATGGTAACAAAATTTTACTCAAAAATTTTATATTCACAAATGGGTCGGAACAAAATTTTATATTCACATTGGGCCAGATAAAATGGTGTTCCAAGTTCAATGAGAAAACATGCTGATAATAGGAAATAAAACCTAATTCACTTAAATTCTGAGTATTTTATGATTTCTTTTACTCAAAAAAATTTCTTTTAGTATTTTCTGCCTGGCCTACCTTGAAAATGGTCAACGGCTTGCCACTACTTATGGCTGGAGTTCAATTATGCAACAACATCTGTGTTGCATGATAGAAAAGATGGGTTCCTCACTTCCTCTCCTAAAGGAAGTGAACAGGATGGTATGATTCTACCAGTTGTTTTTGTTGTAAAGTTCGGTTCAAAGTATGGTAGAGATTTGACAAAAACAAAGAAGCAGAACATCAGCCTTGTGATTTTCTTAAATTCTGCGTGCATATGCATGAAGATGCAAATTATATGATTATATGTGTAAATGTTTTATATATATATATAAGTATGCATATGTGGGAGTGTAAGTCAGATACAACTCTTGAGAGAGTTTTACAGCTCAGATCAATATTCTTGAATGACCACATCGTATAACATATCTTGTCAAAAGGAACCAAAAAAATCAACAAAGCAATTACTCAAAATAAGGGAAATGACAGGATTCAAGATTTTTAAAGTCAGAGAACCTGCTCTTCAGTTGGAACATCCATTTTGGAAACCGATGAAGGTGCTCCATCAGGGACACTCACACAATTAAGAAAGCCAGCTTCTTCCATTGAGAGTTTGTCTATTTCACCCTCAACCTGTAATCAGAAGTTAAAATTATTACTTATTTAGTATCAGGTCCAATTAAGATAATGCAGAAAGACCAAAAGAAGGAAGGAAGACATACAATGATGATATCACTGGCTCCTTCTATATCATCCAGCCCATAAAATACCCTTGCAGTGTCCTTTTCCTGAAATAGAAGCAGACCACAAAGGAGATCAATATGATAAAGTCCTTGGAATCAATTTATACCATAAAATCCTAAGGACAAGTGCATGATATGACGATATCAGAAGAGGAATTCTGTGATGGAAGAAAGCAAATCACTCAACACAGTTCAATCTAAAATCCATGTTTGGTCAGACATACTATACATTAAACTCGAAAGTAGTTATAAGGAAAGATGCATCCACAGCAGCAGAAAATACGTTCGCTTAATTTTATAGAAATGTTTATTCATGAAAATTTATCTGTGCAGATAAAACAACCACTTTACTGCTTAGATATATATTTTGCACCACTCAATGAGTGCATTTACGATCCACAGCACATGAGATCCTTTACACAACATTTAAAGTTCTCAAAATATCAAAAGTAGAAAAATAAATTACATGTTCTGAACTGTTTTGAAAATTCAAGTGCCAAAAAGACACTTGAGTTAGAAACCTAAGCCATCATGTAATCATTGTTACTATAAATAAATAAGTAAGAAAAAAAAAACACTTAACACGAGAACCTGCCAAAATTTCTTGGTGAAGTCCCGATACTTGCAATTTACAAGCTTCCCGTTTCGCCAATAAGAGAATGCAATAACAACCTGACAACAAAATTTTGGGAGCAATTACACAAGGCAGAATCATTTTCACATTTAGATAAATCGAAAAAAAGTCACATAAAGAAAGATAATGATGCTTGGAGCTTTGCCAAATAGAATTCTGTATTCTTTATTTTGAACGGTTTATTAAAACTGGTGTGTCTCAGTACTAAATCGAAAA